>CM038792.1:128035851-128228149 GCA_021764765.1 Vicia sativa
AGCATTTTATTTTTGCCATATCTTGAGAACCGTAACTTGGAATTGCGCCCGGTTTGAAGCGTTGGAAAGCTTATTCAATGCTCTATCTAACCATGGATAAATATCAAGCTTTATTGATGATTTTTATTCTTTGATTTTGAGCTTTATTCGTTGATCAATTGCCCAAATCGCGCATTTGAAGCTTAGCCTTTGGCCTTTATTACTCAATGCTCCAATTATGAATGAATACCTATAAAAGAGATGAAAAACTATCAAATGATACAATATTTACACAAAAACTCAATTATTCTATTATGTACACAATTATACAAAAAGCGGGGGATTTATTCGAAGAATATCAACAAAAGAACCGATAAGTGCCACAAAATGTATATACAAAATAACTACATTTTGGCACTTATCAACTCTCCCCAACTTGACACATTGTTTGTCCTCAAACAAAGTCAAGTAAACCTAAAGAAACAAAAAATGATAATCAAAGAATCACGAATCAACAAGTTTTTAAAACGGAAAACAAATGTATGGTTCAAACGAAACGCATACCTATTTAATACTTACTTACCACTATCCTACAACGATAACATATAAACGAAACAAATCCTAAGTACAAAAATCATGCAAAACATTCTAAAACTAAACAAGCTCAATCATGAATCACACCTAGCAAAAATTCATCGGTAGATGAAGAACACACAAAGGTGAGGGATAAAAAACACTCCTCCACAATCTTGCAAACAATAGACTAAATTATGCATTCATCCAAAAACGTATTGAAAATACAAATGCAAGAATCACAAGGGCTTTTCAAGGTTGTAATGTGGCTTGGTTAACAAACAAGTGATAAGTCCTAAAGCTAATCGAAACAAAAACTTGCCTAAACCTAAGGGAGTGATCAACTCACAAAGTTTCAAACAATACAATTTCAATCAAACTTCTTCTTCATCACAAATTTCACACCAAACACACTTCACTTATTAACATAATATTATTCCTACTCTTTTTGTTTTTCTTTTTCAAAGCTTTTCTCTTTTTTCTTTCTTTTTCTTATCTTTCTTTTTCACTTTTTTTTTCTTTTTCTTTTCTCAACCTCATATCAATCACAACATAAGCACATAAACATTCCTCTCCCCAACTTGAATTCAACCAACATTAATGTGTGAATACTCCCTACTTTCTAAGACAAGGTAAAAATTCATACAACAACATATAGTTGAGGGTTCAAGAAACAAAGAAATCAACATCCATACAAAAAAGTGAATTGACACTCATAGACAAGCATCAAGTTCAAATAAACATGGATATTGATAAAAGTTCAAAGGGGTTAACAAAGGTTCACACACTCACAAGGTGAATTGAATATTTGGCCAAGGTAGTTATGCTCAAAATCAACAAAATGCCTTGATCATTTTCTTGCAATTATACAATCAATACAAAACTAAAGATTAAGCATAATAAAATCTAGTTAAAAACAAGAATGTGGACTCTCAGTATATGTAAACAATGGAAAGCTTCCTCACATTTATGGTTAAAAATGGTACTAAAGTGATTCAATTCATGAGCAAGTAATGCAAAAAGAATGAATAGCATGGTAATTATACAAATGATAAATTTCCTAAACATGTTATGCTATAGAAAGCGATAAACGAGTACCTGACATGTAGCAACTTTGAAAACTATCATACCATACATCCGCGAGTTGAAACGATCAAAATCGGAAAATCACCAAATGCAACCTTAAACTAACAAACCAAAATTTGAGTCCAAACAATAACAAAAGAATTAGAAAAATAATACTACTTTTATTCAATACAAAAAGCCTTGGTGAAAGTGGAAAAAGGAAAACCAAGTGAAATTTTAAAAGAATTCACTGGCCCTGCATAGCAGAGCGCGCTAAGCGCCATCAGAGCGCGCTAAGCGCGCTACACCAGTTGCAGAAAAATGACGGCAACAGGTGCAGCTGCTATGCAAGCTCCACTTACACACCTATACAATCTCATTTACACATCTAAACAATATTTACAATACACATACACACTTCCACAAGCTAAAACACTACAAACTTGTGGAAAATAACAAATTGACATAACAAAACAAAAGCAAATAACAATACGAAAACGTGGTGACAATGAATTAACAAGTTGAAAAGTGAAAGTTTGAAATTAAGAGCAAGTCCTATTTCAACTTGTTAAAACATAAGCCACCAAACAACATAAACATAAACAAACAAAAACATGCTTGTTTTACGTCGTAAGCTCGACGCCTTTATTGTGCGAGCACTAGTAACCTCATCTCGTCATGCCATGGTATTTCCACACCGCGCAAACCTAAAGAAAGTGTCCTAACAACCACACAACAAACGTTACGAGTACGAGACAATTCACAACATCACATGAAAGCTAATAAAATCACAAATATGTACAAGTATGGAAAGTAAACACAACATGTACAAGTAATAATATACAAGTTCATATACAAAGTCTATACAACATATATATTAATTACAAAACTCAAAAACAACGGATTTATCGCAATACAAAACCAATAAAACCAATCCCCGGCAACGACGCCATTTTGTTGCGGCGGTATAAGCGGCAAGCAAAGAGTTGGTATTATTTTTACCGGGTGATATATATCGGTTAGGTTATATCGTATCGTGTCCACAGAGATTGGTTATTGATTCGTCGTTCGATAATTCTATCGTTAATGAGTTTGGGATTAAAAGAAATGAAAATAAAAGACAAGAAGTAAATGAACAAAAAGTATAAAGGATAGACAACTTATCCGGAACGAATGTAAACTACCCGTCACAGACTTAAATCTACCACCCATGTCATACTCGGCCTACGTTACTCGTCTGTGTCATCACATACCTCTCACAACCTAAGCTATTTCTAACCCAAGTTGAGAATCCTCCTAAATCATCTCAATATCCATCCCTGGCATACCTCGACAACAAAGAAGTCAACTGCGTCACCTCCATACCCATTCCTGACATACTTCACCGACGCAGAGGCATTAAGTTCGGATACTCTACAGTGAATGTTAGATCTAAACTCATTCCTAGCATTCAGAAACTAACAGATAATCATCCTAGGTAAGAATCTAAGCAATCTATTCCTAGCAAAGCTCAAATCCTTAACATAAAGTAAAAACCTAAGACAATCACCGACACAAATTCGTAAAACAAGCTTTATACAACGCCAAAGGCGATAAATATACATGAGTTATGAGTAGATATACATACAAAACCCAACAAAAGAGATTACAAAGAGAAGAAGAAGAACCAAATACTTCTTGGTTTGTCAACACCAATCGACGAGGGATTCGACTCCGGATCCTCCAAATGCAAGCTCCAATGTTGTTTTCCAAGCAAATCTATCAAAAATATGAAGGTGATGGTGTTGGGACTCAAAAATACCCAACCCATAACCTAAAAATGTGTTTTGATCCCCTTTTAAAGAATTCTGATCTCGCAGGTCGCGCTCAGCGCGCTATTCGCGCTAAGCGCGGTCTGCTATTTTCAGCATTTTATTTTTGCCATATCTTGAGAACCGTAACTCGGAATTGCGTCCGGTTTGAAGCGTTGGAAAGCTTATTCAATGCTCTATCTAACCATGGATAAAATCAAGATTTATTGATGATTTTTATTCTTTGATTTTGAGTTTTATTCGTTGATCAATTGCCCAAATCGCGCATTTGAAGCTTAGCCTTTGGCCTTTATTACTCAATGCTCCAATTATGAATGAATACCTATAAAAGAGATGAAAAACTATCAAATGATACAATATTTACACAAAAACTCAATTATTCTATTATGTACACAATTATACAAAAAGCGGGGGATTTATTCGAAGAATATCAACAAAAGAACCGATAAGTGCCACAAAATGTATATACAAAATAACTACATTTTGGCACTTATCAACTCTCCCCAACTTGACACATTGTTTGTCCTCAAACAAAGTCAAGTAAACCTAAAGAAACAAAAAATGATAATCAAAGAATCACGAATCAACAAGTTTTTAAAACGGAAAACAAATGTATGGTTCAAACGAAACGCATACATTTAATACTTACTTACCACTATCCTACAACGATAACATATAAACGAAACAAATCCTAAGTACAAAAATCATGCAAAACATTCTAAAACTAAACAAGCTCAATCATGAATCACACATAGCAAAAATTTATCGGTAGATGAAGAACACACAAAGGTGAGGGATAAAAAACACTCCTCCACAATCTTGCAAACAATAGACTAAATTATGCATTCATCCAAAAACGTATTGAAAATACAAATGCAAGAATCACAAGGGCTTTTCAAGGTTGTAATGTGGCTTGGTTAACAAACAAGTGATAAGTCCTAAAGCTAATCGAAACAAAAACTTGCCTAAACCTAAGGGAGTGATCAACTCACAAAGTTTCAAACAATACAATTTCAATCAAACTTCTTCTTCATCACAAATTTCACACCAAACACACTTCACTTATTAACATAATATTATTCCTACTCTTTTTGTTTTTCTTTTTCAAAGCTTTTCTCTTTTTTCTTTCTTTTTCTTATCTTTCTTTTTCACTTTTTTCTTTTTCTTTCTCAACCTCATATCAATCACAACATAAGCACATAAACATTCTCCCCAACTTGAATTCAACCAACATTAATGTGTGAATACTCCCTACTTTCTAAGACAAGGTAAAATTCATACAACAACATATAGTTGAGGGTTCAAGAACAAAAAATCAACATCCATACAAAAAGTGAATTGACACTCATAGACAAGCATCAAGTTCAAATAAACATGGATATTGATAAAAGTTCAAAGGGTTAACAAAGGTTCACACACTCACAAGGTGAATTGAATATTTGGCCAAGGTAGTTATGCTCAAAATCAACAAAATGCCTTGATCATTTTCTTGCAATTATACAATCAATACAAAACTAAAGATTAAGCATAATAAAATCTAGTTAAAACAAGAATGTGGACTCAAGATATGTAAATAATGGAAAGCTTCCTCACATTTATGGTTAAAAATGGTACTAAAGTGATTCAATTCATGAGCAAGTAATGCAAAAAGAATGAATAGCATGGTAATTATACAAATGATAAATTTCCTAAACATGTTATGCTATAGAAAGCGATAAACGAGTACCTGACATGTAGCAACTTTGAAAACTATCATACCATACATCCGCGAGTTGAAACGATCAAACTCGGAAAATCACCAAATGCAACCTTAAACTAACAAACCAAAATTTGAGTCCAAACAATAACAAAAGAATTAGAAAAATAATACTACTTTTATTCAATACAAAAAGCCTTGGTGAAAGTGGAAAAAGGAAAACCAAGTGAAATTTTAAAAGAATTCACGCCTCATAGCGAGCGCCTAAGCGCCATCGAAGGCTAAGCGCCGCTACACCGAGAAAATGACGGCAATAGTGCAGCTATGCAAGCTCCACTTACACACCTATACAATCTCATTTACACATCTAAACAATATTTACAATACATACACACTTCCACAAGCTAAAACACTACAAACTTGTGGAAAATAACAAATTGACATAACAAAACAAAAGCAAATAACAATACGAAAACGTGGTGACAATGAATTAACAAGTTGAAAAGTGAAAGTTTGAAATTAAGAGCAAGTCCTATTTCAACTTGTTAAAACATAAGCCACCAAACAACATAAACATAAACAAACAAAAACATGCTTGTTTTACAGAAGCTCGACGCCTTTATTGTGCGAGCACTAGTAACCTCATCTCGTCATGCCATGGTATTTCCACACCGCACGAAACCTAAAGAAAGTGTCCTAACAACCACACAACAAACGTTACGAGTACGAGACAATTCACAACATCACATGAAAGCTAATAAAATCACAAATATGTACAAGTATGGAAAGTAAACACAACATGTACAAGTAATAATATACAAGTTCATATACAAAGTCTATACAACATATATATTAATTACAAAACTCAAAAACAACGGATTTATCGCAATACAAAACCAATAAAACCAATCCCCGGCAACGGCGCCATTTTGTTGCGGCGGTATAAGCGGCAAGCAAAGAGTTGGTATTATTTTTACCGGGTGATATATATCGGTTAGGTTATATCGTATCGTGGCCACAGAGATTGGTTATTGATTCGTCGTTCGATAATTCTATCGTTAATGAGTTTGGGATTAAAAGAAATGAAAATAAAAGACAAGAAGTAAATGAACAAAAAGTATAAAGGATAGACAACTTATCCGGAACGAATGTAAACTACCCGTCACAGACTTAAATCTACCACCCATGTCATACTCGGCCTACGTTACTCGTCCGTGTCATCACATACCTCTCACAACCTAAGCTATTTCTAACCCAAGTTGAGAATCCTCCTAAATCATCTCAATATCCATCCCTGGCATACCTCGACAACAAAGAAGTCAACTGCGTCACCTCCATACCCATTCCTGACATACTTCACCGACGCAGAGGCATTAAGTTCGGATACTCTACAGTGAATGTTAGATCTAAACCCATTCCTAGCATCGAAACTAATGATAATCATCCTAGGTAAGAATCTAAGCAATCTATTCCTAGCAAAGCTCAAATCCCTAACATAAAGTAAAAACCTAAGACAATCACCGACACAAATTCGTAAAACAAGCTTTATACAACGCCAAAGGCGATAAATATACATGAGTTATGAGTAGATATACATACAAAACCCAACAAAAGAGATTACAAAGAGAAGAAGAAGAACCAAATACTTCTTGGTTTGTCAACACCAATCGACGAGGGATTCGACTCCGGATCCTCCAAATGCAAGCTCCAATGTTGTTTTCCAAGCAAATCTATCAAAAATATGAAGGTGATGGTGTTGGGACTCAAAAATACCCAACCCATAACCTAAAAATGTGTTTTGAGCCCCTTTTAAAGAATTCTGATCTCGCAGGTCGCGCTTAGCGCGCTATTCGCGCTAAGCGCGGTCTGCTATTTTCAGCATTTTATTTTTGCCATATCTTGAGAACCGTAACTCGGAATTGCGCCCGGTTTGAAGCGTTGGAAAGCTTATTAAATGCTCTATCTAACCATGGATAAATATCAAGCTTTATTGATGATTTTTATTCTTTGATTTTGAGCTTTATTCGTTGATCAATTGCCCAAATCGCGCATTTGAAGCTTAGTCTTTGGCCTTTATTACTCAATGCTCCAATTATGAATGAATACCTATAAAAGAGATGAAAAACTATCAAATGATACAATATTTACACAAAAACTCAATTATTCTATTATGTACACAATTATACAAAAAGCGGGGGATTTATTCGAAGAATATCAACAAAAGAACCGATAAGTGCCACAAAATGTATATACAAAATAACTATATTTTGGCACTTATCAGTTTTTACCAGAATTTGCACCAAAATTTCATAAACTTGAATAAAATTTGTAGCTTCAATATAAAATTTGAAACAACAACAGCATCAATATACATCTTCAATCCATATTTTCACAATTTTTTATAAACTTGAAACAACAACATCAATATATACAACAATGAAACAACATCAATAATGAATTACAAAATAGCTCTATCTTCTACATCGATCTGCACCTATAACCTAAAACAAAATCAAAAAATTGAAATTCATACCATCATAAGTAACCAAATAACAACAACAACATTGCAACACAACTATAATGACATATACTATATTCTAAAAACTCAAAGTTATACCTTATAATAAAATCATCGTGTGGGTGATCCTCATTACTATTCATCTAACCTTTAATAAAGAAAAACATAAGTATCTAATGACAAATATTTAATTCCAAATATATAATTCCAAATATCTAATTCCAAATATCTAATTCCATAATCAATTGAGTATAAAAAAATGAAAAATATATAATTTTATTGAAAATGACAGAATATATAACACTTTACTATACTACCTCTTTCACTAACATCTCTTTCTTTTCTTGGTTGGATTGTGAATAACTTGTCTCTTAAGAATGAGGACGAAGGGATTGATCCAAATTCCCTCATCATGATCTTTTCTCATATATGATTCATCCGCTATAATATTGTCATCTTGATCGTTTCTAATATACGACTCATTCTCAACATCAACATCACCTTGATCTACACTTTTATCATCAATC
Source organism: Vicia sativa (assembly GCA_021764765.1). Lineage (NCBI taxonomy): Eukaryota > Viridiplantae > Streptophyta > Magnoliopsida > Fabales > Fabaceae > Vicia > Vicia sativa. The sequence goes on from CM038792.1 coordinate 128,044,021, forward strand.
ACTTTGTTAGATAAAAGCACTATAGACCATTTCTCACTCTTTGGGTCAGTGACGTAGAACACTTGTTTAGCTTGAGAGGCTAGAATAAAAGGCTCATCTTTGTACCCCACCCTATTAAGATCCACTTGTAAAAACTCTGACTTATCCATTTGTATGCCACTATTATTTACCCACTTGCAACCACAGATAGGAATCTTAAACTTCTCGTAATCAAACACCCAAATGTGATTGATAACCCAAAAATATGACAAATTTTCATATTTGGGGTTTAAATCCTTCATACTAGAAATGTGCATTTCTTCAGCTACCACCGTAACACCACTATTTTGCATAGTACTTTTATCATCTTATTCTTTGGTATAAAATGTGTATCCATTAATTATGTATCCTCTATAAGAAAAGACAAGCGAACATGAACCATATGCCAAATATCTCAACCTGTCTGATATTGAAGCGGGATCTGAATGAAACTTTGAATAAATATGATCCTTAAACCACTGCATAAAACTTTGATTGTGCTCTCGTACTATCCAATTTTCATTTCTACTCTGATTCTCACCATGGAGTATAGCCTTGTGCATTTCAGCAAACGGCTCAACCTCATTGTCATTATGCAGAACATACAAATGCACTTGATCCCGTTCATCCCTTGATACTGTCACAATTTTATTTCCAATTAATTTTTTACCTTTTTTTCTTCGAAAATATGATATTTGGAAGAACATTATCCTCAAGAAGCATATCTCTCAAAAGGGCTAATAACTCGGTGAAACTTTTATCCGACCATCTATTGCGCGCCCTTAAGTTGTACAACTTTAATACCGTAAACAGTCTTGTGAATTTGGTGCAATCTTTATACAACGGTTTCTCCACATCGCTTACCAACCTCTCAAACATTTTGGAACAATCCTGAAGATCTTCTCCAAGTGCTTCTGCAATCTCTTCGACTCGATCACAATCATATGTATCCGTGACATTGTCGTATGAAGCATAGGTCGCATTACTTTTCACCCCCGATTCAACATTTTCACTGCTTTTCTCACCATGAAATATCTAACACGTATAACTTCGATCAATTCCACGCATCAATAAATGCGATTTCAATCCATCTGCGTCAACCCGACCTACTTAACAACAACCCAAGCAAGGACATTTCATTCTAATGGGGTCTTCAGCGTGTTCAATAGCAAACTTAACGAACTCTATTACTCCATTCTCGTACTCTTTTGACAATCGATCGGCACACATCCATTTTTTATCCATGGTTTTATCATTAAGTAATCTAAACAAAAACACTAATTAGGGCACAAAAAGGTATAATGCGTTTCTGTCAAAATACAAAGTATACACGGAATGGATCCGGAGTAAGCAAACAAAAATATATTCACGCAATTTCATACAAATTCAGAAAAATTCATCACAATACCAGTAATTTGAGGAAGAAATTTATCTCAGATTTACCGAACAACAACGTCGAGAAGTTGAAACGAGAAGGACGAACTCACGGAAATATAGTGAATGAGCATTGTACATATAAAACAACATCTAAGATAAGTCATAACATATAAAACAACATCTGGGATAAGTCATAACCTCTAAAACAATATTCGGGAAGCCACTTATCTTACATGAGAGATCTTAATAATTTTGACTAAAAAAAACTTAAAGAAAATGGAAACCAAAACAAAATGTAACGATTCCGAATGTCAACAAGCTTCTAAAAACGAAAGAACTTCTTTTAACAAGCTTTCGAGTTATAATTGTTACAACTTATCAAAATGAAACTTATATGATGCACATGAACAATTCAAGAACCAAGTAATCGATCATTCAAGAATTTCAATTCACAAATGAAACTAAAACCAAAGAAACAAAAGTTATTATTTAATTCACATTCGAAACATGGAAAATCGAATTCAAAGTAGGTTCTAAACCCCCAAACCAAAATCCGGGAAGCAACTACCTAAATCCAATCATGCTCATTGAAATTATCTCGACCAAAGTTTGCTCAAACCATAAACAAGTTAGTAATCACAAGGTATATAATCAAAATAAAACTTATATGATGCACATGAACAATTCAAGAACCAAGTAATTGATCATTCAAGAATTTCAATTCACAAATGAAACTAAAACCAAAGAAACTTAAGTTATTATTCAACAAACAACCAACAAAAATACAAAAATCATCTCAAAGTTCTCATCTAATTTCAAAATTTTATTCACAAACAAAACTTATCATCAAAGAATTTCAAAATCATCTTGACAACATAAAAACCTCCCTAAAAATTCCAACCGAGCTAGCTTAAACCACATTGTATTAGTATCACAATATCTGCATCAATTTGTCCGAACAACACATAAATTCCTATTCATTCACCTTGACATAAACAAAAACATTTTCCCTAAATTCACAAAAATAAACATCAAGAATTTGTTGCTCATAGACAAACCAAAACATTTTCCCCAATTAATTGTCTTTTCTGACAAACTAACAAAGACAATTATATGTATTAACTATTTAACTATATATCACTTACTAAGCGATATCCTTGAGTAGTATCACTTACTGAGTGAATTCCAAAAAAAGAAAAAAAGCCTTTTGATTGAAAAAAAATACTCTGTGGCAAGATCCAATCAATTATAGCATCTCCATCCACTAGATTTCTGCAAAATATCCCTAACATCAATTCCACTGAATGAGAACTCAATATTTTTTTATTCCTCTTTCATCGATTGATTCTCTAGTAAACTTCCGCCAATTCATGTTACATTACAAAATCCCACATAACAATTAACAATGAACCATCAACTTTCTTCCTAAAAACATGCAGCAAAAACATATAATCATAAACACATTCAGAGATATTTGAATCAATGTATATCAGGAAAAAGAACAAAAAATGTAAAACCAACCATGCCATTACATTCAGTTCTCTTGGTATTTGATTTAGTTCCAGCACCACTGCCAAATTATCTACCACAAGCATAATGTCAACAAAAAAACACACTGCAATGCGATACTATCTAAACACACGCTTAAAAGACATTCAACGCGACACTGATATTAATGTTCACAAATCAGAAACACAGTTAAGACTTGATTCAATAAACTAATAAAAACAAATCGAAAACCTATTCCAAATCAATGGCAAGTTCAAATCAGATTCGGTTCCACATTATAACACAAAAATTGTATCAGTATGTCGAATTAACAGAATTTATCACAAGATTTTCAACATCAACAGATTTAACCAAAGATAACCATGACACCATCAAAACTACACTCAAATCTACCCTTTAAAACCCTGCAGATTAATCATAAACAAAACATCACACCTTCGACACTTCAATCAATAACCCCAACCATCCTGTTATCAACTAATTCAATTCTAACAGCCCAGACATAAACACAAGCTCAATGACAATTAAACCAATCAGAAGCAATGTTTACCAAAGGAATAGAGATAAGTTTATCGTATTGAAATCGTAACCGAACAAAATGGTGAGATTTTTTGTGGCGTTGCAATGTCTTGCTACAGCGTTTCTGTTGTTGATGAATCCGCAACAGTCAGAATAGTTGTTAAAGAGATTGATGGAACGATGTTGTAGAAACGAATCTGACGACGAAATCACGAGCAGATCGAAAAGATGTAGTCAACAGTTCTATGTTGAGTTTGACCGAAGGTCGCCGGCACAGTGAGTTGAGATTCGGCAACGAGGGAGTGGCTCGAAGGTTACGGTTGTTACAGCGAGAGAGAAAACTGATAGTTGGGAAGTGATGGAGGAGGAGTTTGGATGGTGTGGAAGGAGAATAAGAAAATCATTTTCAAGGGTTTAGGGTTTTTGTAAAGCATTGTCTAAGATGGGCCTTTACCAGCGCTTTCTCTTTCTTTAGCAGCGCATTTAAAAGCGCTTTCTAATATGCCCCTTTAGCAGCGCTTTATACATGGGCCTTTAGCAACGCTTTTGAAAAGCGCTGTCTAAGATGGGCCTTTAGCAACGCTTTTAAAAGCGCTTCTTAATATGCCCTTTTAGCAGCGCTTTTTATAAGCGATGTCTAAGGTGCCCCTTTTAGCAGCACTTTTACACATTTTCGTTTATACTTTCCGTGTTTTTTTTAATTTAACTTATAGCAGCATTTTTGGGGAAAAGCGTTGTCTAAGGTGCGCTGCCTAAAATCCTTTTTGGCGTAGTGCACCAAGATTTGATAACATTGTAATATCGATTGAAGAGTTGAAGGATCTTCCGACATTGAGCAAATATGAGCTTTAAAACTCTCTTGAGGCTCATGATCAAAGGATGGATGAAAGAGGACACGACAAGGCTAAAGCGAAGATTGCTTTACAAGCACAGTTCAATGAGAAGAGTAAAAGATCGAAAGGAAAATGACCTTCGAAAGGAAAGGAAAATTTCTAGATTTTTGGTGGAAAAGATTCACAAAATTTGAAGAGTTCGATGAGCAAAGGTGTGAGAGCAGCTCCAAAGGTAGTGGTCAAGGAAATATATCAAGAAGATTGACACGAGTAATGTGAAGTGTTAGAATTGTCATAGACTTGGTCATTTTGCAAGAAATTGCAATGCGAAATCAAGGGAAAATCAAAGTGATGAGGCTAAGGTTGCTCAGTAGGAGGTATGATCACAGAGGAGAATTATGGTAGTAACAATTTGTTGGACAACAAGAGTAGCAGTTGCAAGTTGCTAGACAACAACTGCGGTAGTTCGAGGAATGTTGAAGAAACACATTTGGAGCAAAACGTAATGGTAACAGTTTGAGATGGATTCCAAGGAAGCTATGAGTGGTACTTGTATTTTGTTTGTGCAGCGCATATAATGTGTAGAGAGGATTAGTTTGTCAAAATTAATCGAGCCACAAAGAATAAGGTGAAATTCCCGAACAATACCATTTTAGCGACCGATAGGGTCAGTGATGTTTTGATCATGATACGGGATGGTGATCATTCCTTTATCAAATATTTTCTATATATTCCAAGAATAAAATGTAATCTCTTAAGCATTGTCCAATTACTTGAAAATAATTACATGATTCGCATGGAAAACATGATTTTGCGCGTTTAAAACCGAAACAAGGTTTTAGTCTTTAAAGCACCTATGGCTGCCAATAAAACTTTCAAGATAGATTGAAAGTGATGGAGCATAGGTTTCTTGCTACAGCGGTAAGTTTAGAAAAGTGGTTGTGACACTACCATCTTGAACATCTCAATTTTTGAGACCTCGACGTGTTATAAAAGAATAATATGGTCATCGGATTGTCAAAAATCAATGTTCCAGTTGAGACCTCAACCTTAATTACTCTTTCTCTTATCTTTCACTCAATCTTCTCCAATTAACATAAATTTTCCATCGATTCATCACTCCTTATTATGTATCTTCCAACAATAACAACCATTTTTTAAATAACGCGTATAAAAAAAAAATCATTTTTTAAAGGGTTAATACTCTTCTACCCTCTGCCATATGAGCGTGTTTTGATTTTTCCCCCCTTAAAAAAAAAACTTAGTAGCCAGACCTTAACAAATAAAGATTCCTGCTCTAAAGTCCCTGATGCATTTTTTTAGAAAAGATTCTATTATTTTGCCTATGTGGCAATCCACATGGTTTTTTTTTGTTTTTTTATTTATTTTTAAATTCAAGTGGCATTTTTATTAATTCAAATTTTTTAATTTTTTTAAACATTATTTTTTTTACTTTTTTATAATAATTTGTTACGTTTTATTAAAACATTTTTATTATTTATTACTTAATTTTTTTTTACGTTTTTATTTTTATTTTTTACGCTGAATTATTTTTATTTTTTTAATGAATTTTTGTGATTATTTTATTTTATGAAATTATTTTTATTTAATTAATATTTATTAGAATTATTTATATAATAATAATAATAATAATAATAATAGAAAATTATTTATTATTTGAGACTATTTACTAAAATCTCAATCAGTTTAATTCAATTTTAAATTTAATCGTTAATAATTTTAAATTTGAAGAAATACTTTAAAGATAAAGTTCTATTTTAGAACAGTATTCCACTTTTACGGTATCAATATTTTATTTTAGATTTAATTTTCTTATATTTAGAAATAAATAATTTTATTATTGTTTTAAAGAGTTAAGACCTGAATTAAATTCTATATATAGAGATGTTTTGATGACGATAGTTTATATCATTAACTTTTTCAAATTAAATTTATTAAATAATTAAATTTAAATTCATACCCAAAAAAAAATTAGGGAGAAGATTGTGTTTTAAAAACAACCCGACAATAAGAAATAATATGTTTTAATACTTTTAAAGTTAAACTGAAAACAACTCACAATGAATATAATTTCTACCGTAATAGTTATGAGTATAAAAATTTAATTAATTTATTATTATTTAGATCAATTTTATGTCACTCATATGTAAAAGTATAATATATCTATTTTAATTTGAAATTTAAAAACGATGATTAATTTTATAATCAAATTCTAATTATACTTGACATTTTGATTATACTTATATTTTAAAATATATTGTGATCATGATTTTGAATTGCCTTTAAAATTGGATTAGATATAATCTGTCTTAATTTTTAAATTTACTGATACTAATTTTAAGTTCATAAAATTATGTATTTTAAAAAGATAGTGTTTTAATATATCATTATGTTTGTAACTTGTTTCATTAGTGGTATCCAATACCAAAGATTAAAATTTGTACAAAATAGAAGAAAATAGAAGAAAAGTATTTGGTTTTAAATATCTAAACAAACAATTATATTAGTGTGTATTTTAACTATTCTCTAATTTCTATTAAATAAAAAGTATATATTTATAAGTTCTATTCTATTTAAAGTTAATTTTATTTTGGGATATGTTTTAAGAAGGAAGTTATGATGACTAAAGATTTTAAGATCAAAATAATTTATTTTAAATATGAAATATTATTTTAGTTTGGGTAGTAATGTTTTTAATATTTATTGTCTAATTTCAAAGTGTTAACTAAATATAATTTATAATTTATCTATAAGAATTCTGAAATGTTACAAAATTTAATACAATTACTTTTAAATAAAGTTATTATCATATAAATAATTCTAAAAAATATTAATTAAATAAAAATAATTTTATAAAATAAAATAATTACAAAAATTCATTAAAAAAATAAAAATAATTCAGTGTAAAAAATTAAAAAAACATAAAAAAAATTAAATAATAAATAATAAAAATATTTTAATAAAACGTAAAAAATTATTATAAAAAAATATTAAAAAAATAATGTTTAAAAAAATGAAATAAATGAGAATTAATAAATATGCCACTTGAATTTAAAAAATAATTCAAAAATAAAAAGAAAAGCCATGTGGATTGCCACATAGACAAAATAATAGAAATTTTTTTAAAAAAAATGCATCAGGATCTTTAAAGCAGGAATCTTTATTTGTTAAGGTCTGACTACTAAGTTTTTTTTAAGGGGGAAAAATCAAAACACGCTCATATAACAGGGATAAAAGACTATTAATCCTTTTTTTAAATAACTTTGACATACATTTTCCTATATATTAAAACGGTTTTAAATCGCTCTCATTTGTCAATTATCTTTTAGACAATTAGTTTCAATAGAACTTTAAAGCATTCTGAAAGTCCAAAAAAGGTGCTGCTCTTAAATGCTAGAAATGACATAGTGAAATTACTGTTGATTTTTCATTATAACCAAACTACGATGCAACAATCTTTTCTCATTTGAGTTTGTACCTAAGATGGTGGGAGTAAGTTATATTCAATGAACTTCGACAGCTTTCTCTATATTACGATACACATGGTCAAGAGTGTGGTCCAGTTATCTATTAACTCAACCACTAGTTTAATTAATTAGTTAATTATTTTTGTACTTTGGTCAACCTATGAGAAATGAATCATGCTTTAATCATTATTTTTTTTAATGAAATATACAATATAAAATATGAATGGTTAATGGAGAACAAACAAAATATATATCCGAATGTCAAATTAAGAATTGAAACTTTATCTATATAAATTGCAAAGTGTTTTGTAACCAGAAATATGATATTCTTAACCTACCTTATCCCTTTTTGACAAAGAAAACTTATTCCAATCCAATGTATGCCACATTAGTTCTGCATAATAGAGACACAAGAGCTTAGAAGAAAGAACACGGTTTTGCTATAATTATTTATTACAACAGAAAAGACAACTATATATTAATGCATGCGTTACGACTTATGACTAATAGTAAGGTATCACATCCTCACGAATGGAAGGTATATAATCTTCCTAAGAGGATAAAATGTAGAATTTTTTTTCGGTTACTGATAAAATGAAGAACTGATTCTACATCTTAACGGTCCAAACCCACAAGATTCTTGTTAATATTTATACCCATAGGTTGAGGGGCCTTAAAGTCATTAAGCAAAAACTCAAGATACAAAACTCTTGACTATTCCAGAGTGAGGCTGTTTAAACACCACAACAACCCTTAAAAAGTTTTAACAACTCTCCAATATAAGAGGTTGTCATAAATTATACATTTAGCAAGTACAATTATCTAACATTTATTGGATTTTAGTCGTATAGTTCCTCATAGCGGACTATTTATGGTGCCACAACGATTCCTTTGTTGTTGTTGACGAATGCCGAACTATTTCAACCATAGTTATGACATCCTTCATTGATTTTTTACTGCTTTTTAACTATCTACAACTGTCTCAAAATATGATTTCTTTAACTTCATCAATGAAGGACGAATTAATGGGTTTTAGACTTAGTAGTAAAGAATTGTGATGGTGTAATAAAAATGTTTTTAATAAAATTAGAGTTAAAATGAAATATTTTAAAGATTGTTTAAGGTGTAAAAATGCCGGAAAAAAAGTTATAAGAACGTTAGAAATGGGCCAAAAAGATTGTGAGGGAAGCAATAAGTTATACTTTTTTACAAAGTATACAACTCATTAAGAACCAAAGAGGAAGACAAATCATGCCACGTTAAATTAGCTGTAAGTTACAGTTTTGATCCAGAGACATCTCAATTGTTCATCTTTAAAGGATGAACTTCAGCTGCTAGGATATATGACCAAAAAAGGGAAGACACACCCCTATATATAAAAAATTAAAAATAAAAGATAGAAAACCAAGAAATTTGATTACACGACTAAAACTATATATATATATATATATATATATATATATATATATATGTGTGTGTGTGTGTGTGTGTGTGTGTGTGTGTGTGTGTGTGTGTGTGTGTGTGTGTGTGTGTGTGCATGTGTTTGTGTGTGTGTGTGTGTGTGTGTGCATGTTGCGTGTGTGTGTAAATGAATTCTTAAAGAGAGCGTCATGACGCTATCAAAAGAAAATATGACACTTCGCCCACACAAGAGACCTCTTGGTCACCAATTATAAGAATAGGCGTGAATTTCTTGATTATATTGTCCATTTCCTGAAAGACTCGTCTGATTCGTGAGAACCCAAAGAGTGATGTATATTAATATACAATGATGCAAAAAGGGAGTCAAGAGGAAAATATTACGTTCCACCTCCCTTATTCTAGAGAGTGGTTATTATTTTCTTAAAGCTTAAGGTCCAAACCCACAAGATTCTTGTAATTATCTATACCCATACACATAGATTTAGGGAGGATTCAAGTCACTAACCAAAATCTCCACATACATAAAATTCACTATCCCTATGTGAGCTTTCTCTAACACCATAACAACTCTAGAAACATTTGACAATCCTCTACAACAAGGGGATGTCATGTATTATACTTTTAGATAGTACAATTGTCTACCACAAGCTGGACTTTGGTCGTCACGTGCCCTATAGTACACCATTGATGGTGCCACAAAGTTTCCTCCATTTATTGGTGAATGTTGAATTGTTTCCACCATAGTTATGACATCGTTCATTGACATTTTTATTGGTTTTTAACTATCTACAACTTTGGTTTTTGAAAGTCTCAAAATATGATTTATTTTGCTTCATCAATGATAGACGTTATAAGGGATTGTCATAAATTATATATTTAGCAAGTACAATTACCTGTCACTTATTGGACTTTGGTCGTCTAGTGCCTCATAGCGGACCATTTATGGTGCCACAACGATTCCTCTGTTGTTGTTGGCGAATGCCGAACTGTTTCCATCATAGTTATGACATCTTTCATTAACCTTTATGCTGCTTTTTAACTATTTACAACTTTGATTTCTGAAAGTCTCAAAATATGATTTTCTTAACGTCATCAATGAAGGACAAATTAATGGGTTTTAGACTTAGTAGTAAAGAATTGTGATGGTGTAATCAAAGTGTTCTGAATAAAATAAAAGTTAAAATAGAATTTTTTAAAGATTGTTAAAGGTGTAAAAATACCAAAATAAAAGTTATAAAAACGTTAGAAATTGACCAAAAAAGTTGTGAGGGAAGCAATAACTTAAATTTTTTACAAAATATACAATTCATCAAGAACCAAAGAGGGAGACAAATCATGTCACGTTAAGTTAACTCAGTTGATAGTTGTGTAGTGACATCAGGTGTAAGTCACAAATTCGATCATGCGACATCTCAATTGTTCATCTTTAAAGGATGAACTTCAGCTGTTAGCTAGGATATGACCAGAAAAAGGAAGACACGTTCCTATTTATAAATAAATTTAAGAGAAAAGATAGAAAATCAAAAGTTTTGATTACACGACCACAAATATATATATATATATATATATATATATATATATATATATATATATATATATATATATATATAAAAGTGTAAATGAATGCTTAAAGAGGGCGTCATAACGATATCAAAAGAAAAGATGACACTTCACCCACATAATAAACCTCTTGGTCACCAATTATCGGAATAGCCATGAATTTCTTGGTTATATCGTCCATTTCCTAGAAGACTTTCCAGATTCGCGAGAACCCGAAGAGCGATGTGTCTCAGTACATAATGATGTAAAAAGGGAGTCAAGAGGAAAATATCACGTTCCACTTCCCATATTCTACAAAGTGGTTATTATTTTCTCAAAGCTTAAGGTCCAAACCCACAAGATTCTTGTAATTATCTATACCCATAGATTTAGAGGGCGATTCAAGTCATTAACCAAAAACTCCACATTCATAAATCTTCACTATCCCTACGTGAGCTTTCTCTAACACCATAACAACCATAAAAACCTTTGACAATCACTACTATAGAAAACCCATTTGATAATGGTTGGTAAATACATATAATCATGCATGATCATGCGGTGTTGTGTAGAGTGTTGTTGTAAATTCTCTACTTACAATCACGATCCTGGGACCGCTGTAGTATACTGGTAATCTCGCATGATATCACTATGGTTATGTTTAATAACCGTTATGATATATTAGGTATTGGGTTCGAAACCTTGCATCAAATAAATTCATTAGATCATGGTTAACATACAAAATTGTCGTGGAACGTAACCATAGTTTATTATATACATTGTATATTGCTTGTTTTATCCTACACCTAATTAAAGAAATACAATCATTAAAATTGGTATAGAATTATATAATTTGAAAATTAAACTATTGTTGAAAATCAACTTCAACACACCATTGTATTCAAAATTGCATGCACATGATTCAACATATTTTATGTTCCTTAACACATATATAGTTTAATGGTCGGGTTCATTCAATGCATCGATATCTATTATTCTACTTTACCTCATCGTCGTCACTTATCAATGTGATTGTTATGGTGACTTACGATCATAACAATCATGATCTTAATAATCACGATGATAAGTGACGACGATGAGGTAAAGTAGAATAATAGATATCTATCCATGTATTCTAGGAATTCGACCATTGAACCAATTTTTGTGTTAAAGAACATAAAATGTGTTGAATGAGATGCATGCAATTCACAATACAATGATTAATATATATATATATATATATATATATATATATATATATATATATATATATATATAGTTTGGTTTTCAAATACATCTTAATATTCAGATTATAGTTTTTATGTCAATTTAAATGGCGTGTTTTCATTAAAAGGTTAGTAAAATAAACAATATACATAGTATATAATAAACTATGTCAATCTATATAAGAATTTAAAGAAAAAAATCATTGCTAAGTCACAACAACTACATGTAACACAATAAAAACAACATACATTTTAACACAATAAGAACACACCTTTTATTTATAATAATCGTGGAACTATGAAGTCCATCTAGTTTGTGAAGCAATGAAAAAAATACAAGGTGGATGAAGTTTTCACAATGACTTCATACTTCTTGTATTCATTTTTATTGCTACATAAACCATATGTACCATATCAACTCATAGTATACGCTTTCCACCACCATCATCATCACCATATGAGATTCATCTAGTTAGTGAATTTATGAAAAAGAAGTATAAGATGGATGAAATTTACACAATAGCTTTATACTTATTATATTTCTTCTCCTATCCTCTAAAACTAGATGAAATTTGTTGTTGCTGTTGTTGTTTCTAGAGTCCTATAAACACCATAAATATTATCAACATGTGAAACCGCATACTTATTTGTCAATAAAAAAATTAAACAACAACATAGAAAAAATACAACCAGAAAAGAACAATAAACTATCTATCAAGAATAAAATTATAGGAAAACTATGTGAAACATAACAACAAAATACGCAAAAACGAGTTTCATACTCTAAACCTTCGTAGGAATTTAGAAGTCTATTAATGTGAATGGATAACTTGTAATATGATAAGCTTCTTTGACATCATCCTTACCCTAAAAACTCACAAATCAACAGTCGAAGGAACTTTTATCCCTTTCCTTCTATAAACTTATTAAACTTCTCTAAAACTACCTTTAGGCATCTACCATGCCTTGAACACAAAGATAATAATTTGTTCTTGTCATGAAGCTCTTCACTAGCTGATGAGGAATGAACAACAACGTTGAAGCCTTCTAAAATATATAATCCACTTATTTTAGATCCTTTAGCCATGATCACTCCACCATATAAAACTTCAACACCTTATGTTCAACTCAGTACAATAGCCTAGATCTTCAAACATGCTTATGAATAAAAAAATTACACATGATCTTTGGAACATACCTCACATTTTCTAGAAAAAAAATCTCAGGATCATCGAAAATTTTAAACCTGGCCAAACCAACATCATGAACCTTGCAAGCTTTATAGTCACCGCGAAGAACTACCCCACCTTCTTTTAGCATCAAAGTCTCATAGTATTTTTTTTACTTGGGCATATGCGATAAGAGAAACCCGAGTCTACAAACCAACATTTTCCAGTCTCCAATATTGACATTACTAGTGTATAACTATCCTCATATGAGAAAACATAAATCTAAAAAGAATCTTCATTTTCCTCTCTCTTGTGACACTCCTTCACGAAGTTACCATGTTTTCGACAAATAAAACATTTTAAATTTGACTTATCAAACCTCTTGGATTTGGACATCTCTCTACATTCATTTTCTCCTCTTGAGACACTCAAGTATTCACCAGCGTCTTAAATCTTCAAATCTTTCACCTTTGAAAATTCCTTGATTACTCGTTTGAACTTCATCCAAATTTATTGTACATTCCTTACCAAAATTTATTGAACATCCTTGAAGTGCTAAAATGATATAAGTAATGAGCTTAACAAAAGTAATGCTTCATCCTCATCATGAATCTCCACATTAATATTCTCTAGATCATAAATGATATCTTAATATTTTGTCGATTGATCAACTATAGATTTGTTCTCTACCATTCTTAATAAAAGTAGTTGTTTTTTCAAACACAACCATGAGTAAAAAACTTACTCATATACAATAATTAAAGTTTTGCCAACATCAAAACCCCAATAGTCTCTCTGTCAACGTCCGTCAAAATTTTATCCTCAAAACAGAAGATAATGACACTCGTATCCATAACTGTCTTCGAGAATGTACAAAGAAACCTACACCATATAGTCTCATTTTTTTATGATTAAGCAATGACAAAAATGATATATGTATAGTAGACATATTCAACAATTAGTTTACAGTTAAATATGACCTGTTAAAATAAATTTCACAACTCAATTGAAGTTAACTTCATATTCTTACAAAGTATCTCTCAAAGTTTGATAAATGATGCTTCTATATTATTATCATCCACCTCATTTGGCACACAAAACAAGCAAAGGAAGAATAGAGAAAGAAAACAACAAGTTAGCCTTGATCTGATAGAAGATTTAAAAGCCGTGGCACACATCAGAGTAGGAGATGGACTCTTTATTTATTAAGAAACATGTTTCACATAATCAATAACCTTTGTAGTAAAAGAGGGAGTAGATGTCCCACATTATGTTATTTGTAATTAATTATGTTTTCAACGAATATCTGAGGGTTTGCTAGCATAGCGTCTCTATCATTTTAAGCGTCGGCATTTTTATTTTGTCAATCCTTTCGATCTTCTCTATGTGCTATGACATCTCTTTGTAGCTTGCTAGCCTTGACTAAAAAAAGATAAGGTATATTACTTGATAATGGGCCATTTTCTTAGCTGCAACATCTCCAATAAAAATAAACCTTTAGGTCCCCTTATTTTATTTTCAAAAAGTTAGTATTTTTTAGTATTTTTAGAAAAATAATGAATTTTTAAAAAATAATGAATTTTTCTATATTATTGAAAATTAAAATATATCTCAAAAATAATTCGTATAAAAAGTTATTCAGAATAACTTAAAATTTAAATGATTTTTTAAAATTTTAATATTCAAAATAATTATAATTAAAGAATTAAATAACTAAAATAATATTTTATGAGATTTTTTACCAATATTTTATTTAAGACTTTTTTAATATTCTTTGTAAATTGAATATGAGAACTGATTCGTTGATTCCACAAAATAATCATAATCACTATACGAAAAAACGTATCTAGTAATAATAAGACAAAATGTCTTTAGCAAGGAATTTGAGATGAGATAACATTGATTCTTGTTTACATGTAAACTGAATATAAATAATAAAGACAAATAACTGAACACACACACGCTACTGTTGTAAAAGAAAAGATGATAAAACAAACCCAAGTTTCAGAATATGTCACATATTCTCTTCATATGGTCAAAGATGTTTAGCCAATATAAACCCGACCAAATCTGTGAGTGAAAATACATATACGTAAAATCTTCACAACCAACTATTACAACAACAACCAACATAATGAATTCTTATTCTATAGCACCTTCGGTTACGAGAATCTAATGACATTTTGGTGCAAGTTTTTTATTATTCTTTTATTATATTAAGCAACTCAGTAGGATTCATTTGTATTCGATTTTATTAAAATGAACACTGTTGAGACTTGTTAGTGAAGATATAGACGTAATGTGATTGGTATCTTTATCGTGCATATTTAAAGTGAGTCTCATGAAAGTAATTAAACAAAGATGAGACACTCAAGCGGATTTTGACAAATGGAAAACAAGCAATAATAGAAAATACTGTTTTTTTCTTTTAAATGTCAAAGATGTTTTATAGTTAGAGAATAATGATATAATATAAAGCACTGTTAACACCTAAAATTAAATAAAATGTTACATCAGAATAAATATTCAATTGTAACAATTCAACTATTAATTCTAATTACATCAATCAATAAGATGTTTTGAATTATGTCAAAATTAAAAAATACGTAGTATTTATATATTGAATTATACGTGTCTATGTCTAGGTTGTATTTTCATCTTAAGACACTTAGAGGTCATGTTAAAAGCTTTTGTGTAAATCAAACATTTCAAAAATAAGTATTTTTGTGAAAATTTGTGTTTGGAGTCGACTCCTCCGTGTTAGGAGTTGACTCCGTCTGAAGCTTTTTCAAAAAGGACCTTTATGTTAAAAATGAGTCGACTCCCTGGCCATTTGGACTCGATACATAACACGAAGGAGTTGACTCCCAATTGTATGTATCGACTCCTACTGAAACTTATTTTTAAAAATCACTTATGTTCAATTGGAGTTGACTCTCAGGCTGTATGGGTCGACTTCCTTGCCCTTAGGAGTCGACTCCCACTTCGAATGGGACGGCTCCTTGTAATTAAATTGTTCATATTTGTCATTTTGCAACCTTATTCTCTTTGTTTCATTCATTCACACACTTACACCTACATATAGTCATTCATGCATTATTTCTAGAAGATGAAACCACAAATATACAAAGCAATTGCTCATCATCTTCATCCTCTCTCAATGCATACACTTTTTTTTTACATATAATCATTTTTTGTTTGGGTGTTATGTAGAGATAGCTTGATAACATCCATTTAGGGTTCATTGTAATCGATTGGGTTGAGAATTCTTTTGGGGTTTCAAATAAGTAAACCAAGGTGGGATTTTCCTTGAAGATCAATTGGTGATTTGGAGGTTTTAGACAAGATTACGTAATTTGGATTCACTAGAGTGAAAGCTTTGAAGAACAGTGGGTTCGATCAAAGGAGTAGTGCGAGACGTTGATCAAATTGGTAAATATTGGGTTACGATATATTTGCAATTTGGATTCAACCGAGTGAAGTCTTTGAAGAAAGGGTGTTCTTTCAAAGGACTAGCGTGAGACGGAGGATCAAATTGGAAGTATCAGGTTCACTTGATCGAGCTCAAGATCAAGGGGAGTGAAGAAGATAGAATCAATAACATACTTAGGGGCTTTCTTATTGGATTGCTACTTGTTCTCTTGTATCAACATTTTACAAAGATTAATTTTCATTATCTCGATTCCGAACAGAATTGGGGGCATAAGTACCCATAGCGAGACCGATTGGGGAATAACCTAAACAAATTTTTGTGTCGCTTTATTTCTCTGTTACTCTTTAATTTACGATTTATTGCAAACTCTGAAAACTTTGATTGTGTGATCGATACATCGAGATGATATCTTAGGTTAATATCATAAAGTGTTTTGGTAGTTTGATTACAATCTTAGCGATTGTAATTGGTTTTTAACATCAACAAAATCAAACAAAAATCTGGTTTGTATCGATTGCACTACAAGTGTTCGACAAATTGACTTAGTTAATTTTTGTCGATTATTTCATTGGAAATTGATTTCTATAGTGTGGTTTATTCAAAGTTGGTTTGCTGGAAATATAGTGGTTGCTTTTCTCATCATATGTAAACTCGTCTTATCTATTTAATGCATATAAGGTCTTTTTGATAACAGTTCTGATAATTGATTGCAGACCCGAGTTTGTTTTCGTGCCTCATAATTTAAACATTTTTAAAACATAATTTTTAATCGAAAATTTATTTGCAATCTATTCAACCACCTCTTTCTTTAAGTGGGGGAGAGTTGTGACACCCCATAATTTAGAATTATTTAATTTATTATTTGTGATTATCATTGTGATGTATAATGATAGGTTGTGGGGTAGTGGTGGATTAAGGTGCTAAGTAGAATTATTTAGATTTAAATAATTTAGTTTATAGTATTTGGATGTATAATAATAATAATAATAATTAAATAGAATAATTAGTTGTATAGAGATGTTGAGGACATGAAGGTAATATATAATGATAAGTGAGGGGCATAAGGGGAATAACATAGAAAATATCCAATGAGTAAACATAGAAAATAAGATATATAAGATTAATTTTCAGCGATCGTGGGATTTGGGAGAACGTTAAGAAGGGCTAGGGCACATAAAGAAGAAGAATAAGAGGTACATTTGTATCGAAGAGATCAAATCGCTAGAAATTGAGGTGAGGGTGTAATCGGATTTATTATGACCGATAAGGGGTTAAGGTAGATATAAGGTTTGTTTGTGTGATTAATTTGATGAAATACATGATGAAATTGTTGATAATGATGTTTGTGTACTATGATTTCTATCTAATATGATGTAATGATGTATTTTGATAATAATATGTGATGTATTGTGATTAAAATGCATTTTGAACTGAGTTTGGTAGTGTAATTGGAATTGGATGGGGTTGGACAATGTAGAAATTGCAACTGCGAAGTTCCTGTGTTGCACGCGTCGTCGAGTGAGCCAATGGCGAGTAGGATGGTGGAAAAGGTGAGCTCCTGGAAAACTGTATGGGAGGGGAACATCGTCGGGAGAGCGAAGCAGCGATGGACCCAATCGTTCCATTTGTTGGGCAGGCATCAGTTGAAGAGGTGGCGAGGAGAGTGCCACTAGGGTCTTCGGGCAAAGGTTAGGCGAGTAAACCTGGTAGTAACTTCAAAGTGTTGTAACTTGAGTTTCCAGACTCCGTTTGACGCATCGTTCAAAGTGTTGGGAAGCTAAAGAGCAAAACTATATTATGACAAAATTATATGGTTGTTTGATGCATGATTCCAGTACCTATGCGTCTATGATATTGAGCTGTTATATGTTTGATATGTTAATATGTTCTATTTTAATGATGAGTTTGATGATGCTATGAAGTTGCTATGATGTTGTTATTGTGGTGTAATTGAGGTTATCAATGATGATGTTTAAATGATCTGCATGTTTAATGTGTATACATATTATGTGATGATGATTATGTGAATGATGGTGCAATTGACTAGTTATGCATCATTCGTTCATAAAATTTATGGATGATGGTTAACTTGTGACGAGCCCCAAACCCATTGTGCATATTGAGTGCATTAGTGATGTGCTAATGTTCCAAGAGGGAATCGATTCTATGGTGGGGATCATGGAGGGTGATGAACCAAGTGTTCATAAATTTTTGTACCACATGCATTGAGTCAGTATTTGTTGCATTAACATCCTATGTGATATTTCATAAATTTTGTTGATGACTTGTGATGCGATGATAATTGTGAACTATGTGATTATATGATGATTTGATGATAAAAGATGTCTAAGTGATATTATGATGTATTAGTGAGTATGAAGTGCTATAATGATCTATTGACATTAGACACTACTACTTTATTTGGAAAGCTTGAAGAACACGAACAAGAGCTCAATTTCTTAGAGAAGCATGAGAAAAAGATTAAGAAAGAAAAGTACAAGGAAAAATAGATAAACAAGAAGTCAATTTATCTTTTGACTTTTAGCTCTAAGTTCTCAACTAAAGAGTAAGATGATAGTGGATCGAGTGATGATGATTATTTGAATGAAGAAGATATGGGACTGTTTGTAAGAAAATAAAATAGGTATCTCAAGAAGAATGAAGCGAAGCACTCTGAAAAAGGTCTCATCAACTATAGAAGGCTATCAAATTTGTGATATTCATCAATAGGATCCAACCTTTGACGCTCCCCAACCAGAAAATCCAAATGATATCTCTAAACAATTGCCTGAAACCACACTAGAAATACCAGTCATAACTTGTCCTGTCAATTACCCTGAACCACCAAATATCATCACCCATCAACCACATAACATCCATATCATTCCAGATACTCCCTCTCCATATGTATCAACACCAAACTCACCTATTTCCATTCCTGACTCCCCAAATCATCATACTCCCTTAGAAGAAACAAAAGATCCTCTGTGAACTATAGTTGATCAGCAAGCTTTGAACAAAATAATCAATTCCTCTCAGAAAATAGCCATTCCAAAACCCAAACCAAAACCATCCAAATCATATGTTGGTAAATTACTGAAGGTTTTTGAGACAGAAATGCAATAATGGGTCAATTCTCTGAAGCATGCTTGTATCAACAACTTAAATCCAGCTGCTCCTGACTACCTCTGGACTCAGTTCAGAAAATGGTTTAACTCTGAATCTCTCAAAATGAAGGAACTCAGCTATGAGATTGCTCAGCAGAACTTCTGTGATGAACCGAACATCTTCAAGGATCAAGTTCTAAAACTCTGGGAAAAGAAACCTCCTCTTCATCTTGACAACACTCTTTGGGTATCTCCATTGAAACTAGATGTTCTTATTCCATCCCCTGAACTTCAACCTATGGTCATTTTCCATGACAAAGGAAAATTTGTTGAAGAATCCTTTGCAAAGGTTACTGCTGAAGACATGGCTCCTACCTCTCTTGTGCTGAAAACTCTGGATAAGCTGAAGAAAAAGAATGAAGTTGTTAGGGAAATGTTGGATAAACAAGACGAAACCAACAAAGAAATTAAGGGAATTTTAGACAAACAAGAAGAAACTAAAACTCAGATCAAAGGCCTTTTGGAAGCATTGTTCACACATCTTCCACCTCCACAACCTTAGATATAGTTATTTGTTTGTCTTGTTGTGTTTTTTGTTCTGTTTTCTTTTGCTTATCTTCTATATGATCACTTTGATTATGAATACATAAATTTTTGTTCCGATAATGTGTTTTTCTCTGGTTATTTTTACTTTTTGATTAATGACAAAAAGGGGAGAAAGTGAAAATATTTTGATATAAACAGTTCTGGACTAAAGTCTCAAACATTTCAAATAACGTATCTTTTGTTTCAATGTTTCTGAAAGTTCACATGGGAAGTATCACTCTAAACTTGTGGTATGCATTATCAACCTTCAACCTAGGATTCTTAGCTCTTCCATCATATGCTCTAATATACATCAAACATTTTTAGGGAAGTTTCTATTATTTAATTGTATATGAGTATTCAACTCAGGGGGAGACTCTGAAATCTTTATATCTTCTAAAATTAAAAAAATTTCATCAAAATATATAAGTTTTGTCATCATCAAAAAGGGGGAAATTGTTAGAACATAGTTTGGTTCTACATTCATTTCATAGCTTTGATGATAAGAAATACAGAATTATTGTGAAGAAAAATTATTCTCTCTAATCCTTTGATTGATTGTACGGAGAAGATCTGATAAAGTGTTAAGAAAAAAATGCTTGAATAAATCAATTATAAAGCTCTGATGAGAACTTGTGTATAAGAAGATCATAAGCCAAACTAAAGAAAACACGATTTTAAGAAGTTCTGATGATAAAACTTTTGAAGCACCAAGCTGCAGATTACACTCTGATAATTAAAGTCTGACAGTACAACAAAGTTTTTAAACACACTCATTCTTTATGAAGTTCTGAGACTAAGCACTCAAGAAACACCAACAGTCTGTAGATCCAATAACACAATAATGAAAACTATTACAGGATCAAGAAAGTAACGGCTGAGACATTATGGCTGGGAGCAAGATCTATATTTTTGGAAAGAAAATCAATTCTCAAATTAGCAACTTTCCAAATATGAAATATATGTCTCCAACGGATCCTTGATTCCACTATATATAAAGGAGAACATGGAGATGAAAGAGATACACACATGCACATACAAACAATGCTAAAAAATGCTCATACGTTTTCTTAGAATATTTTGTGTTATTTCTTGTGTAAACATCACAGTTGTGATATAGCTTATTAGAAGCAAATTTAGACACAATGTATATCGTTGCAAGTCAAAATTCCTTGAGAAACCAAGTTGTGGTTAGATAAGTTGACAATTGTCTTCCTGAATTGTAATAATATTTGATTAGTGGATTAAGGCCTCGATTGAGAGAGGAGAAATCACATTGGCGGGTGGACTGGAGTAGTTTTGAGTTCAAAGTGAATCAGGATAACCAACATGTTATATTGCTTTAAATTTAGAAAACCCCCTTTCTTATATTTTTCTTTCTTCAACCAAACCATTCATATTCATTGCATTGAACTCCTCTTCCTTGACTGGATTTGCCAATAGATCTACCTCTCCTCCAACATCCTGATTTTTGTTGACGTCGAATGACTTGCTCCTGACATTTGACCTTGGTTTCTAGTATGGATTCTTCAAAACTTTGTTGAATTGTTTTCCAAGCAACACAATAGAATTTGACATTGCTTCTTATGTATCCAAATCACCCTCTATTAGGTCCTCAGTATTAGAGACAAAGGTTATGCTCTTCTTTGTTTTCATATTTTTCATCGATCCCTAACTCAAAGGTTTGTAAGAATCCAATAAGCTCATCAACATGTCAGTTGTTTGTATCTTGAGCCTCTTCAATGGTAGTCACCTTCATGTCAAATCTCTTTGGAAGATAACTAAGAATATTCCTTACAAACTTGTCTTCTGACATCTTCTCTTCTAAGGCACTTGAGGCCTTGGATATTTCAAAGACATTCATATGAATGTCATGAATACTTTCATCTTCCTTCATTCTCAAGTCTTCAAACTAATTGGTAAGAAGTTGAAGTCCTGACTTCTTCACCTTGGAGATTCCTTTATGAGCAGTCTTTAAGATCTCTCATACTTCTTTGGAAGTACTACAATTACAAATTAGCCCGGATATATTCTTGTCTGCTCCATTAAATAGGGCATTCAATGCTTTGGAGTTTCCCTCTGATGAATTTTCATCCTGATCATCTCATTCTTCTTCATCCTTCACAATATTAGTGACTTTCGCATCAGGACCTGCAACCATGGGTGAATCCCATCCTTTAACCAAAACCTTCCAAGGCCTGTTGTCCATAGATTTGATAAGGGCCACCATATGCTCTTTCCAATAGTCATAATTCGTGTCATCAAGAACAAGCGATCTGTTCAAAAATCCTCCTTCCTTGTCCATTGTACTAGAAAGTAACTTCCTTGAATCTCACCTAGAGATAGAGCATGATGCCTGCTCTAATACTAATTAAAATTCTGGTATTCAGATCACATATGTCCTAAAAGATGTCGATACACTTTTCTTTGAACAAACACACAATGACAAGATAAACAATTAACATAATGAATAAAAGTAAAGAACACCCATGATTATTAACCCAATTTGGTGTACCATAACACCTACTCTAGGGGCTACCAAGCCATGGATCAAGTTAACTAAAATAATATCCATTCGAAGCTAAACTCCCTCGTTTACAACTTCTCCCTTAATCACTTTCCTTGCTTAACTTCTACCTAAGAATCACCTAGGTATGATACCCTTCTCAAATCACTTCCAATCACAACCAGTGATCTAACAATTCTAAACACTTAGAAAATCACAGAAGTCACACTTCAAAGACATACAACCATTCTCTACTTAAAAGCTTTGGAATGATTGACACAACTTACAACTCAAAATATAGTCTTACTCTTTTATCAACATGATAATCGAGAGGCATAAAATTAAGCACACAAACCCTGATAAACACACGATAAGCTCTACATGATATTAGGGTATAAACCTTCTATTTATAGTGTTCAATGAACTGGATTTGGGCTTCACATAGGCAGTTGAATATGATATAGGCGCTGTAGAAATATCTCCACAAAGATAGGACATCAATCATTAATTTCCTCAATTTATTGTATAAATAGAAACTAACAATTCTCCATAAAATCGACTTCCATCTTTATCAATCTTCAACCTGTGCGCCTCATAGGATTGCATAATATTCATAGAATATTCTGCACCTAAAACAAACTAAATTATCCAATAATTCGGCTATACAAAAACACGATGTCAGATGAACTTTCATAGGACATCACATTCGACATATTTCTCTAGTTGCTAGAACATCTTCATTCAACATGTCTAAACTAAGTTAGTTTTACCAAACATAATGCCAATACCAAAAATAGATAATTAACAAAAGCCACCAAATCATCCTTTCATTTCACACTGTCTTCAAATCTAATTTCACTAATTCGAACACATTGAGTTCTTCTTTCATGATAAAGGAACTATTTGGTTCTGCATTCTTTGGCCGCAAACACGAGTTTAGATGGGGAAACGTGATTTGAATAAATGTGTTGATGTTTGGGTACTTGCCTTGTTGAACCGAAAATTTTAATTTTAGGTTTTTTGTTTTATACCATTTAAATCAAAATTAAAACCATAAAAGTACTGTATATTGTATTTGTGATGTTTCTTGATCACTAGTTGTTTTCGTCGTTTAAATGGATCTGAAACCGTCAGATTTAATGTTGGTATTACTGGTCTAAAACCAGATCAAAGTGACCCGACTAAAGGTTGAAGATGATGATTAAGAATTTTTTTATTATAATTAAAATTTTTGGCAAAAATATACCAGCGGTCTTTTAAGTTATTTTTTTGTAACAGATTGGTCATTTAAGTTTTTTTTCGCAACAACGTAGTCCTTAAGTTATTAAATGTGTGCACTGCTAACCATTTTTACTCTTTTTTTCAATCTTAGATTGAATCAATCACCCGAAATGCATAAATTTGTAACAAAATGCATATACTAGCATCCTAAATACATAAAGTAGCACCCAAAAATTTAAATCAGATCTTAATTCAGCCAATTTGTTTTTCAAGGACCAACCTACTATAGTAAAATAACTTAAAAGACTCCTATGATAATTATGCCAAATTTTTTTATTGATAATTAAGAAAATTTATTTTTACTCATTTAATTAAAAAACATTTTATAAATAAAATAAAAGCTCACCAATTTTATAGTTTTGTGTCTCAACTTAAATTAATTCAAAAGATAAAAATTGCATACTCGCATGTAACACTGAATCCACACCTGAATGACTTCTTCAAAGCAGTTATTTTTACAATTTCACCTCTAAAACAAGAACTATTTCTGCCGAGAAAGGATTCCCTTTAGTGTGAATTTGATTGGAGGGGGAGCAGTCTCCTTCCATACACTTCAAATTTCATACTTTAATATTGTATTAATATTTGACTTTTAATCAAGGGGTTGAAAATTCACTGCATACATAATTCATGGGAGAGAATCCACTTCCATTTCTTCCTTGTGCTTGCCCACAATGTGAGTTATCATCAGCATCACATTGATTCATCATCGACACAAATTAGGGTTTTGACAATTTGAAATTTCCCCGCAATTATCAATTTCAATGGAAGACAAGATTAGTTCCCTATCAGATGAAGTTATATCTCACATTCTTTCATTGTTTCCAACCAAACTCACTTCTACAACAAACATCATCTAAAAAATATGGAATCCATTATGGATCTCAATTCCCACTTTCAAATTCGATGACAGAACCTTTTAAAACATTAATTCCTTTGTCAAGTTTGTATCCTCTACATTACTCTCACGAGACATCACATTACCTATTCCGTCATTCCACCTCAAATGTTTAAACGCTTCTAAGCGCCGCCACTCACTTGATATCAACGATTTCTTCTATGCGATTGCGCAATGAAGAATCCAGAGCGTAGTATTTTCTTACCAGTTACAACATAGTGTATTTTCTGTTAATTTGGCTATGGTAATCGGTTACATAGTTTGGCGTAACAGGTTACCAACCTATATTTTTGGTTTTTCAACTTATTTACTTTATGTTTTTGAATCTCAACTGTTGTAGCATGCTTGTATAAATACCCTCTATGATATAGTGTGCGAAATGAAATTTTCTCTTCTCACGCTCAATTACTCTCTCTCATTTCATATTTATTTTCTCCACAATCACAAAACCTCCATTGATCAAATTAAATGTTCTAACAAATTTCTTTTACACTATCAATATTTTTTTTTCTTTTATATAAAATGAAAAAAATAAAAAATATTTACAAATAATGAAACAAAACATATGAAATTTTAAAAATTAATTATGACCCATAATTATTAATTTCAGTATAATTAAGAAAATATGGACAAAAAATTAATTAGCATTTGATTGATGTATTTATTTACTCCCTTTGTCTCATAAAATATGTTTTATTTGAGCAATGCACGGTTTTTAAAAAAATGATTGGATGATTTGATTTTAGTGAAAAAGTTAATGTCACTTATTATAATACCTCTATTAATTATAGTAGTTGATAGAGTAGTTATATAAAATGAAAGTTAATAAAAAATCGTATAGTAATAAAAAATAATAATAATTAATATATTAGAATTATAAGTGGACAATTATTTTGAGAGATATTAATTCATATCCTTTGCATATTTTGTATGCTAAAAGCATTTATTTAAAAACTTAAAAAATAAATAAATTACACATAGTGTAGTATTGGACTTATTTGTGCCTGGCCTGAATGTGAATGATCGCCGGCATGACACTGCTTCACCGCCGGCACGAATTAGGGTTTTGGAAGTTCCAAATTTTGTCGCATATCAATTTCAATGAAAGATAAAATCAGTTCCTTGCAACCAAACTCGCTGCCACAACAAGCCTCCTCTCAAAAAGATGAACCCATTATGGCTCTCACTTCCCTCTCTCGACTTCCACGACAAAGCCTTCCAAAACATCGAACCCATTACTCTCACGTAACATCACATTACCTATTCAATCCTCCCACGCTTCTAAACGCCGAAAGATAAAAGTTAACCACCTTTCTAAGGTGGATGTTGATTTGACTTAATAAATGCCTCTCCATTTATCTTTCATTATATTCGATATGGAAGTCCCGTTCGAGAGGAATTGCATATAAAATGTTTAAGTATACACAGTAGGGATTGGGCAGTTCCTGAAGAGGTTCTCTAATGAAAGATTATCCAACTTTACCAAAATTGTTGCATATGCTCCGCTTGATTTATTGGCCAAATGTCCAGGCTATGCATGGACAACTAGTAAGAACATTGTTGGTGTCATTAGAGATTATTTCTTTATATCATTATGTGACTCACACCTTTATTGACACTTGTGATTACGTTTTGTTGCCGCGTCAGTGCTAATGTTGTGTTTGGGTTGTCTGTGCTCGATAAATTTCTTCATTTATTATAGAAATTAAGGTTGATAGATATCTAACTTTGGTAAATCACAACAGGATTCACATTGCTGCACCTATTCTATTCTTTACAATCTAACATACATGGAGGTAATCATTAAGCATATAGATCTTAAGGAGGAGTGAGTGTGTTTGCTAGAAAGGCTAGATAATTTTCCAAAACTTCAAAATCTTACCTTCATCGAGGTTTTGTGTTGTACTAATCCCTTTCGTTTTTACAATGCCAGTTTTTGTTTACCTATTTTATCTTATAAAAAGCATGGGAATGGTTGACAGGACAATGGGAATGGAGAGAAAATTGTGAATATTTGGAGGGAACTGGCATCTATTCTGGAATGTCTTGCAACACAACTTAGAACATGTTTGATTAAACAATTTACATACACTGAAGGTGGTCTTCAGTTTGCTGAATAAATTTTGAAGATTTAAAAAGTACTTGACACAATGTCAATCAAGAGTGCTTCTTTCATAAATGAAACTGTCAAGCACCAAATGTTAATGAAATTAGTTTCGGAGGAAAGGGCCTCGACAACATGTAAACTTCTATTTGATTGATGAAATTCAGGGCATAGTTGCGGTATAGTTCTTATACATCTACACTTATTATATTAGGTCCTAAATTCATTGCCAATGTTTCATTTTGATTCATTTAGATATTTAAATATATTGACTTTTATGTTATTAATTGATGCTAGATTCTTTCAACTTTCTAATTTCTAAGCTAATTGGTGATTGTGTTTTACTTAGGTTACAAGAATGTAGTTAAAGTGTTGGCCGTTATAGTGATGGATAAGGTTATATCCCTGTTTACTGTGGAAAATGGTAAACAACCGCTGATCCTCCCCGTGTCCTAAACTAGGGGTTACTAGCGAGATCGACCAGATTGATCTCAAGACGTGTGCTAAGTTTTGGTGATCACAGTATTTCGTTCGAAGAAGCCTATGCAAGAACCGGTGTTCGACAGGCTAGAGGAAACTACTATGATGGTTTTCCACACAAACTAAGGCTTGGTCGAGATAAGTAATCCGTGACCTAAACGACTGAAGCCTCGATCGAAAGGAGTTTTCGACAGCCAAACTGGGCAAGCCAAGCAGTGACTCGTGACTCAAGGCTTAAAACTCAGGACTTGTGCGAAACTTAAACAAAAGAACATAAAAATGCTTCTCGACGGTTAGAAGAAAGTAACCAGACTGATTAGATAAAGATTGAAATAAAACTTGATTGCAATAACTGAAAAAGTTGGTGATTCAACGTACATCAAAGCTCATGGACTCTTTCTTCCTTAAGTGCGGAATTGGGCAGAGTTTTTGCAAGCAGTTTGAGCATACGAATGAACACACCAAATTACAAGAGATTTGACTTATTTATAGTATTTACAAAGTAACTGCCTATGCTAAATCGGCTACAACTAAATATGAAGGCAACGCTCCATAGGATCCCGCCACCTCCGAGCGCCAATTTTCAAAACTATAATCAACTGCCCACGTTCTGCACCTCCTTTTGAAATTCGAACTTGGCGCACTTCTGAGAAATAACTGTTCCCGCTTCCATGAGTTACGTCCAAATGATGCTAAATTTCTCTAAGAGTAATCTCCGACTTCAGCCTCGACATGAATTCTTGACTTCGACTTGACAAAGAATCGCTACTCATTCGAGCCCAAGATAACCACTCATAAGAATCGATGGCTTCCTACTCGGTCCGAGACTTGAAATTCCTCGCTCTTGACCAAAATATATCCTTCTCTTCTAGAACTTTCCACGAAGTTCCAGAATTGTCCCTTTAAATTAAGGACTTAATACCTTCAGCTGGCCTTGGCATATTTTCGACCCAACAAAATGCCCCCCAGAGATGCCATTTTCGAACACATGATCGATATTCTAACTTCTGCAAAACACTTTGAGTGCTTGTTGTCCACGTGAGATAATGGCATCTATGAAAAATCGGTCGAAACACCAGCTCTATAACCGCTTCATCTTTCTTTCCAAAACGTGGTACACTGTACCATCCCATCGCTGACGTCACGTAATCATGACCCAGTAGCACGTTGGCGTTTCGAAATCGTGAGCATTAAATGAGACGTGACCGCACTGTTCTCACCTCGTTCCATGGCCCACACGTTCTTACTTCATCTGCCTCCACGTGTCACATCCATCGGCCATGATTCGGCACCATGCCCCACTAACTCTCCCGCTTCTTTCCTCCAAGGCGTGAGTGGCTATAAATAGCCTTTTTCCAGGATTTCCTCACTTTTCTTTCGCTCTCAGTTTCCTTCATACGCATTACCCTTCACTTGCTATTGTTCATCATCTCATTTTTCTCATCACTCCTTTACATCAGCGATTCTCTTCTTCCCCAGATGACGAAGACAAACGCAACCCAGTTCACCTCTGCTCCAGCTCCGGTGTATCAGCTTTGCTACGTGGACGGCAAACCCTACATTCCGGAACCACCATTTTCCGTTGAAAAAGCGAAGGTTTGGCAATCCCAGGTAATAATCCCCTTCAACCTTGGCCAACTTGGCAATCCTGCTGCGTTTCTGGGTCCTCTACCTTCTAGGGCACCTGCTCTCGCAAACGTGCATAACATGCATGTTCATTTCCCCACTAGTCAACAATCACGCCCTTTGGTTTCTTTCATGGACCCCATTTCTTTATCCTTCCTTCAGAAGATTTTAGGTTTAGGGCCACCTCCCCTATCAATTGTCCCAAATTCTGCACTTGGATGGACCGCTTAGAACCCACAAAAAGGAAGCAATGGGAAGAGCTTGGGATTTACCCATTGTTACAAATGAGTCGAACTGGTATCCCTTACTCCCACAGCATGTTGGTGGCTGCTGTCTTCTTCTGGGAGGGCACTACCAATACGTTCCACACTGGTCGTGGAATGATGACTCCGACTCTCCTTGACCTGGCGGCCATCACTGATACGAAGTTAGGTGGTGAACTTTACAACCATCGAGACGTCACCTATATTCCTGTGCGCTTCAATGTTGGCACAAGTGGACTTCCATCTTATAACGCTTTGCGAGCATCATCACAAGAATCCGAGGAGATCTCGGACGAGGAGCATGTTGCCTTTTAGCATCTTGGTTAGCACGCCATATATTCGCAGCATGATCATGCGGTCACTAAGGCACATGCCACTCTGGCTAGCCACCTACACAATGGTACCCTGGTTTCCATATCTGACCTCATTCTGGCCTCACTCTACTCTTCATTGACAGATATCGTGGGCCAAATAAAAGCTCATGTTATTGACCCCAAGAAAAATGTGTTATTCCATGGCCCTCTATGGCTTCTCCAGTTATGGTTAGTGGCCATGTTCCCAGCTGAAGTGAAACCTTTCAAAAACAGAAAGGTAGCATGCACACTTGATCGACCGGATGGTACCTCAGGTCAAGACTATAGCGTATGGGAACGACTGCTGTCGAGCATCCCTATTGAGAATAGAGTGAGGCCTCAATTACTTGAAGTTATGTTCAAGACCATGTTGAAAAAAGGTGACTTCGACTCGTCCCTAGCCCCTTTCTCAGACAAATCCAAAGTCTCTCCTATTATTGCTGGCAATTTTTATCCCAGGGACGCCAGATATCCTCAGCGTGCCATCAACTTCTGGACTCAAGTGTTGACTCCCCTGTTCTTATCTTATGCACTTACTGGTGACAAACCAAGCCTTGTGGCATACCAACCCAACCTGGTGGCTCGCCAATTTGGGCTTTGTCAAACTCTTCCTAAATCCATTTTCGAGTCCCCTGCTCTCCTTAATGGAGTGTTTGCCAATAGTCCCTGGAGTGTCATCAAGACAGATTATGACAATGTTTGCAACAAACCCCCCACAACTCACCTTTACGAATTCAAACCCCAATATCTCTGTACCAAAGAATTTGACACTTGGTGGCAGACATACTTCAACTCATTTGTTGGTGATTCTAAGAGTAAATTAGCTCAATGATGCGCCCGCATTGCAGGGTAAGTCCATGAGACGTTGGCGTACCAATAGCGAGCAAATTCAGGGCATGCCTCATGGTACTGGCTTCTGAAGCCATTTTCTTCGTGTCGAAATTTCTGGGCCTACTAACTTTTCTTTTTGTTTCAGCTCCCCCTACTGAACATGCTCCAGATGTTGATGCTCCTCGTTAGGACACCGAACGGGTCCTTCAACCACAAAGGTTTGTCATCAGAACCTATTGGCTTGATCTGGTTTATCTGTCTACTGATATTAATGTCGTTGCCCTTTTTGCAGAATGTCCTTGAGGACTCCGACTCCGACACAAAACCCATTTCACATTCTATCAAGAAACCTTCCGTGAGCATCTTGTTCCTTACTTAGTTCTTACCCCCTTTTGTTTGTCACAAATCCTTACTATGGTTATTTTCTTTTCCAGAGTCAGACACGCTCTGCGGTCTTGACTGCTCCCTCCTCCAAATCCAAATTTTCCAAGGACACACTACAACAAGTCGAGGGGAAGAAGGTATTAACCTATGCCTTATCAAAATTCCTCCTTTTAATTTCTGCCTTGTCCTAATTTCTCTCTAACTTTGCAGGCATCTTCTGATGTTTCTTCCCCTCACTGTTCCACCAAATCCAAACAATCAAAACAAAAGAAGGAAGACACAGGCGATGGTCCTGAGAAAAAGAAAATGAAGAAAGCAGAAATCTCGAGAGACGAGAAAAAGAAAATGAAGAAGGCCGGAAGCTCGAAAGACGGCCTCGAGAAAGAGAAAAAGAAAAAGAAGAAACACAAATCCTCTTCCTCTAAGATTCAGCAAGACCCAGTGGCTGAAGTTTCCGAAGAAATTGATGACGTGCAACCTCTAGTCCTGAAGAGAAGAGGTAAGGTTATTTCGACCCACTCCCAAGGGATTGAGACGGAAGACCCATCTGATCCCATCCTGATGCCCAAAGCTTTGGTAACTATGTCTCCGACACCCACTAATGCTGACGAAAGAAATCTAACTGGAGACAAGGATGTTGGTGTCGATAGATTAACCAAGGAGGGAGTCGTCGACACTTCAGAGAAGAACCTTGCAGTCGAAACCATTGGTCCCTTGGTCGGAAGTGGACTCGAAGTACAGGTATGCGCCTAACTCGTCGTCCACGTATTCATGCTCATTCCTTTTTTTATGGCAACATACTCATTTTCTTTGCCTTTCAGGATGAGGCTTTTGAGCAACCAGGTGCGGCTTCGGATCGATAGCCTAGCACCACAGGTCCTTCTGAATACAACCTAGGACCTGAGGAATCTTCTCCCCATCATCAACCATTTGAACCCAACGTGGCCGCTGGTGAGTTTGTTGACTTAAATGAGGTGGCTACTCTTAGTGATGATTCTGTCACAAGTCCTGCCACACATTCGACCACTGGGACCGATTCTAGCCTGTCGAACTTAGCACAGGCTACGGCTGCCAACCAGAATGGCATGGTTCCTATTGGTACTCCCCAAGAACACGCTAAGAATGTTAATGTGGATAATGCAGGATATGAACAGGGTTCGACCTCTGGAGCTGTTGGCAAGGATGACCACATGCTGGCCAAACTCCCCACTGGTGCTCAAGGCTCACAGGAATCTTCTCCTGACATTGATATCGACAGGGAGATCGAAGAACTGGATGGTTTTGTTGATAAATACATTTTCTCTTCTGACTCAGACCAAACCCAGGCCCTTGTTTATGCTGGCAAGTTACCTCCGGAGGCTGCAGAAATCAAGCATTTGACTGACAAGATCAAAGCTTATGCTTTCCTCCCTGAGCTCCCTGAATCGCTTGTAAAAGACCCAACTCTTTTGCAAGAACTTCAGGAGGCCATGGCCAAATTGAGGAGCCTCGACATCACTGAATCGTGCAAACTCATGTTGTCTACATTTGACCAGGTTCTTCTTCCTTTAGCTGAAAATGTCAAACAGGTTGCTGCTAATGAAGAAGAAATCTTTCAACAACGAGCTGCTGTTCAAGATGCCGTTACTATTGCCAAGGAGGACAACAAAGCAATGAAAGTTCTGGCAGCTACTCTGAAGGACAAACGGCTCGCGCTAGTTCCCAAAAGGAAAAGAGCTGATGAAATACGCAGTCAACTAGCCGCTTTGTCCAAGGAGCTGGAGGATATCACTGCGGCCGACAAGGACCTGGAGGAATCCATTGCTGGCATTCAGGCAACGTTGAGAGAAAAAGCCAAAAACGCCGCTTCCCTGCGCACTCAAACGGAACAAAGAGACAAAACCATTTCGACACTGAGCGAGCGTACTGAGGAGTTGGTCGATTACGGTGTTCGTCTGCGTGGTGACCTGTCTACTTTCCAGAAGAAATTTGGAAAATTTTAATGTAACAATTGTAACTTCTTTCTTTGGCACCAACTTTATTGTAATTCTGAACAATGGCCTATGGCCACTTTTATTTGTTATTTCGCTGGTATCGTCATTAATTCCTCCAGCTATTTTTCGACTTTTATTCTCTAAGTTGTCGAAATAGTTATTTTGCAGGATTGGTTTATACCTTTTTAGGTACTTACCATTTACTCTTAGGATTCGTCGATCCAAGGCTAACTCTTCAAGCTCATATGCATTGTTTGAGAATACTCGGATTATCTTGAATGGTCCTTCCCAATTTGGTGACCACTTCCCTAAAACCCTATCGCTCCTATCCATAGGTAGGATTACTTTCACACGAGATCATTGATGGCTAAATGCTTGTCTTTTACCTTCTTATTATAGGCCTTGGCAATTTTGTCTTTTTGCCTTGTTATGGAGTCAAAAGCTAACATCCTCTCTTCATCCAAATCGACTAGCTCATCAGCCATCATAGCCCAATAGTCTTCCGTGGGTATCTCGTTTTGTCTTTGAATTCTCACCGCATGGACATGTATCTCGACGGTAATACCGCCGTGACCATATGTTAACCGAACGTGTGGCTCCGTAGCCTCTTTTGGAGACGTTCGACAAGCCCACAATGTTTGATCTAGCGTTTGATGCCAGTTTCTAGGTTTTCTGCCCACCTGTTTCTTAATCAAGCTAATTATTACCTTATTGGCCGCTTCCGCTTGGCCATTTGCTTGTGCATAGTAAGGGGTAGATGTTAGTAGTTTGATCCCAACTTCTTGTGCAAAAGTTTGCATCTTTTGCCCCACAAATACCGTCCCTTGGTCAGTGGTGAGTGTCTCAGGTACCCCAAATCTGTAAATAATATGGTTCTGGATGAAATCAATTACGGCTTCCTGGTCGACATTCCTCAATGCCACCGCTTCGACCCATTTTGTGAAATAGTCGATTCCCACCAAGATGTATCTTTGTTGTTTTGACGAGGCTGGTTTAATTTCCCCAATCACATCTAACGCCCATCCCCTAAATGGCCATGGTTTCACAATGGCATGCAATTCGCTGGCAGGAACATGTTGAATGCCCCCATGCACCTGACATTCTTGGCACCCTTTAGCAAACTCAATGCGCTTTTCATCATCGAGGCCAATAGACACCGTAACGTATTAGCGACCATTTCATTTTGTGTCCGGCCTGATGGGCGCCACATGCGCCACTATGCACACTCGACACGGCTACATATGCCTCGTTCTCGCCTAGACATTTTAACAACACCCTCTCAGCAGTTTTCTTAAATAACTCTTCTTCAATCAAAACATAACTAAGGGCCCTATACTTAATTTTTCTATCTGTTGATCCTACTGGGTTTCGCAAATATTCAACTAAAGGTTTTCGCCAGTCACTATTTTGCCCATTATTAATTGTAAAAATTTCAAAATTTTCGGTATCAAATGCACCTAACTTAATAATGGACAAATCTGAAGGGTATAAAGCAGTACGTCGAACCTTTTCTCTTGTCGGGATGCTTTCCTCATCTTCAGACTTCTTGTACCCAGAGGCTTCTTGCGCCAAATCATTTGCTTCTTGATTTTCCTGGCGCGGTATGTGGCTGATACTTGCTTGCTCAAATTGTTTGAACAACCTTATCGCTAGCACGAAGTACATGATTAAGTTTGCTTTGACGCATTTGTATTCCTTCGACACTTGCTTTACTACTAGCTCGAGTCACCCATAATTTCAACATTCCTTGCCCCCGCTCTAGCGAGTTCAAGTCCAAAGGATCAAAGCTTCATACCCTGCCTCATTGTTAGTGCACATGCCGTCGATGACATACTTGAACTGTGCTGGAATTCCACTTGGTGAAATTATGACTACCCCTATACCAGCTCCGTTTTTATGGCTGGAACCGTCGAAATATAATTTCCATGGAACGAAACCAACATAATTTTGTGGCATAGCCATAGCTGAGTGGTCGACCAAAAAATCTGCCACAAGTTGTCCTTTCATGGCCTTTAAGGGCGCAAACGTTAGGGAATACTCAGTAAGTGCTAGGGCCCATTTACCAATTCGACTATGCAAAATTGGTTTGGACAACATATGCTTAATTATATCAAAATGAGAAGAAACATACACGTCAACCGGCTTTATATATTGCTTCAATTTGATACAAGAAAAATACAAACAAAGGCATAGTTTTTCTATATCACTATACCTAGTCTCGGCATCATTCAACATTCAACTAAGGTAATAGATTGGTCTTTCGACACCATTTACATTTTCCTGTACTAACATGCTACCTATTGTCAAATCTGAGGCTGCTATGTACAACCTCATAGGCTTATTCCACACTGGAGCTACCAACACAGGAGGCTCCACTAAATACGCTTTGATTCTGTCAAAAGCCTCCTGATGCTCTTTATGCCAGATGAACCCTTCATTCTTCAGTCGAAGCAGTGGTGAAAACACCTTAATCTTTCCACTTAAATTGGAGATGAAACGCCTCAGGAAGTTTATTTTCCCCAACAATGACTGAAGTTCTTTTTTATTAGACGGAGGCGCGACGTCCATGATGGCTTTGGTCTTTGAATGATTGACTTCAATGCCCTTTTTATGCACCACAAAGCCAAGGAAATCTCCTGCCCGTTGATACGTGGCTCCGGCATTCTTCAGGCCGAATGGCATCACCACCCATTCATAGGTGCCTAGCGCTCCAGGGCAACGGAAAGCCGTTTTCGGCACATCTTCTTCTGCAATAAAGATTTGGTTATAACCAGCCATAACCATCAAGCATACTTAGATATTGAAATCCTGCAGCTGAATCGACAAGCATTTCAGCAACAGGCATGGCATATTCATCTTTTGGAGTAGCAGTATTTAAATTCCTAAAATCAATACAGACTCGAAGTTTGCCATTCTTTTTAAGGACTGGCACAATGTTTGCCAACCACTCGACATACCTTGCAGTTCGAATGAACTTGCTCTCGAGAAGTCTTTCGATCTCCTCTTTTATCTTTGACACCACGGCAGGAGCGAAGCGTCGAGGCGTCTGCTTTACCGGCTTGGCCCCATCTTTCATTGGTAGTTTGTGTTCCACCAAATTTCTGCTTAAACCAGGCATTTCGTTATAATCCCATGCAAAACAATCTTTAAATTCTTTAAGCAAAGAGATTACCTTTATTTTTAGTTCTGGGTCGATGTTGGCGCTTATATATGTGGGCCTTTTATCTCCCTTTTCGCCAAGGTCGACCTCCTCTAAAGGATCTTGTGGCTGCATTTTCTCTGGCGCCATAGGATCCTTCTCGAACCCTAAAGGTTCTTCGTCGTATATGCAATCTAGACGATGCTCTTCGACGTTTTCTTTCGACACTTGTATATTCGGTGGTTTTAGCTCAATAGCCATATTAACCTCATTCGACAACCAACCTTTGCTGGCTACCACAGCCAGGTTCGCCTCAGCCTCCATGGCCGAATTAATCTTGTTTTCGGCAACATATGCTGAAATCCTTTGCAAGGCTTCTAACTCAGACATCGTCAACGGTTGGTTGCCCCCAGCCAGTAGGCGCAGGGTCCGCATATAGATCCTCTATAGGCTCCACGTCCCAAACAAAACCATGAGTTTCGTGTAGCCTCAAAGATACGAAAGATTCAGACAAACTCCGGTATCCTCCTTCAGCTGGAAGGCATGGGGCAATATTAGCTAGCTTGCGGTCGAAATCAGTTGGACCGACATGGTTGATATCAGCCAAGAAATATCCTTGGTCAGCATTGATATTTTCCGCAATGCCGTCTTCTCTCCAAATTATCAGGCGCTGATGCATAGATGATGGCACAGCCCCGACACCATGAAGCCACTCTCGACCAACCAGCAGATTGTAACTAGGCTTCCCTCTGATGACCATGAAGATGGTTGGCCTTGATACTGAGCCAACAGTGATGTTGACCTGGATCACCCCCACGGTATTCTTTGTATTTCCTTCGTAGTCTGATAAGACCACGTTATGAGTTCTGATGTCGGTGTCAAACATACCGATTTTCTTCAGAGTGTGGTAAGGCATGATGTTAACTGTAGCACCACAATCCACCAGCACCTTGTTCACAGTGACATCTTGGACTTTTGCCCTAATCAGCAAAGGCTTCAAATGGCTCTTCATGGCCATGTCAGGCTTCTCGAAAAAAGCATCCTAGTTCTCGACAGAACCATTATCCATCACGAAGTAGCACGTTGGCTTATGAGAAGCCAATTCGACAGGCTTCGACCTCGTCAGAGTTCTCAACATCAGTGGGCACATTGTATTCTGCGGGCAACATAGTGACAACATTGACCAAGACGTCGAAGCTTGCTTCAGACTCGGAGGCGAAATCGCTAGTAACCTCGTTAGAATCTTTGGCAACAGGCTTGCCAACATATTTCTTAATCTACTGCTTCACAACCGGATCCACCTTAACTTTGTATCTCTTCTGGTTACCATTCTTTCTTTTGGCATCCTCAGCAGCAGCAGCGGCTAACCTTTCAACCTGCTTCTTCCTCTGGAAACGCCTCCATTGAGTTCGGCTCATAGGGTTCCTCCCCATGTAATTCTCAGAGACATGACTTTTCCTCTCAGAAGTAACTTCACACCGGTAATTCATCACCGACTTGCCTTTAGCCTCCCTTAGTGCAGCAGCGTTGGAAGTTTCAGCACCTAATTGAGGCTTGATCCAAATGTCCTTTGGAGCATCAACAGGGGGAACGTAAGTCTTAGGTTTGGATGGTGGGGCGTTTCTAGGATCCCTCCTATTCCACTGTTGTCCTCCCCTCGCAATCAAAGAATCAAGTTTTCGACACTGCTGTGAGTGCGCTGCATCTTGGGCACAAACCTACAGTCGAGCCTTGGCTCTTGCAGCGTTTGAGGAAATCCACCAGCTCCTCTTCAGGTTTTGGGTAAACGTCAGCCATCTTGACTAACGGACTTTCCCCTTCACTTTCCTCGACCATATTGTCTTCGGAGAAATTTTCAACATCTACCACGTTGATTTCAGCAACCTCAGCAAACAAAGCCTCTTCTTGCCTCAATGGGTCGGAGTCAATCTTCATCCTCCTGGAGGCGAACTTCAGACGGCCTTCTTGCAGCGATTTTTGGACCAGATCCCTGAAAAGAACACATTGAGAAGTAGTGTGACCAAGAAAGTTATGATATTTACAAAACCTCTTTTTGTCTTTGCTCTAATGGTGGCGTTTAGCACCCACGGAATTAAAATCGACCATCTTTCACTAATGCATCAAATATCTCCTCACATTTACTAACATCAAAAGTGTAAGTTTTGGCGGAAATTTTGAGCTACTCGATGACAAACTTTTTCCTTTCGAGGGAAAAGTGACTTGCATTCATAAGCGTGTCCCGGCTTCATTTCACTAAATCTATCTCGCTCGTAGGCGAGATATAATCCGCCTCATATATGGGCTCGTGTCGTCATAGTCGACATAAGCCACTCTCTTTCTTGACCTTAGCCTTAGTGTGTCTAACTTTCTCAACTCTCGAC
Source organism: Vicia sativa (assembly GCA_021764765.1). Classification (NCBI taxonomy): domain Eukaryota; kingdom Viridiplantae; phylum Streptophyta; class Magnoliopsida; order Fabales; family Fabaceae; genus Vicia; species Vicia sativa. The sequence goes on from CM038792.1 coordinate 128,082,465, forward strand.
GCCTAGGTGTCGAACCCCGTCTCGCTAGTCGTGACATACTTTTCACAAATGTGGGATCGACTTTCTTCCTAATGGAATAATCTAAACCTCCGACCATCCGTACTAACTCATGCTCGTGCACTTGGGTGAAACACCTAGCTTTTAGGGACCTAAACCTATTAAGATAGTCGTCGATGGTCTCAAAAACTTTCTTGATCTTTGGATAGTTCGACCAAACTGATTTTAATGTCCTCATAAACTGCTCATGGAACATTTTCTCCGTGTCGACCAATTGTCGATCGAATTTGGAGGCAACGTCGTAAACCGTAAACGCGCTTTGGTTAAGGATGAGGAAATGTTTGATTCTAAGAACCTCATTGTTAGCCATATCTCCCGACTCGGTTAGGTATCTAGCTATATGTTCGACGATCGATTCTCCTGCTCTCCCCAAACTTGGTATATTTTGGTGTCTTCCATCCTCTAGGGTTTTCGGTTTGGGGATATAGTCACCAAAGGTGATGAATATGTTGGCCTGCAGAGTGTTTAGACCATTCCTAGCCATGATTCTTTCGACGAGTGAGGTTACCTTCGACACAATTCCTCTCGTCGAATATCCTCAAGGACCGTCGCCCTCATGGGGCCGCTGAATCACTACTCTAGGTTGCGCTAAGGCCACGTTTCGCGTGGTCTTTCGTGCCTCGATGAATATTTTCACCTTCCCTATGTTTATCGGGCCGGAAAATTGCCTTGCCTGAAGCGCGTGTGGCACCATCGGTGCTGGTCGACCCGTATCTTGGGGGCCCCCTAGGAAATTACACAACCGTGTCAGTTGTGCAATCACTTGGCGGTTAGTTTCCGCGGATAATCTATTGGTTTCGCCGCTTCTGCACTATGGGATTGAAGACATTACCCATTTGATTGGTTAACATATTAACCATTTCATGGTTGCTATCATCCATCGCCGCCTCGACAGGACGGACGTGTTAGTTATGATGAAATCCTCATCGATTGTCCGCATCCCATAGGGATGTCCCGACGTGCGGTATCGAGGGATCGTGGTATCAGGATTCGTTGTTTGTGGTTGACTTTGGACGACTTCCTCCAATACGGGGTTTGAAAGTAAAGATCCCGCAGGGATTTCGTCAGTCCTGTTACGACTGGGGGGATTAGACATCCCACTTTTGTTTCCCCTAGGAGGTTTGTTGTGTTTTTTGGTAAAACCCCCACTCCTAAGTTTCATACACGTTGTTACTTAGCACTATGGTCCCACCAGGTGTGCCAATTTGTTTACTGTGGAAAATGGTAAACAACCGCTGATCCTCCCCGTGTCCTAAACTAGGGGTTACTAGCGAGATCGACCAGATTGATCTCAAGACGTGTGCTAAGTTTTGGTGATCACAGTATTTCGTTCGAAGAAGCCTATGCAAGAACCGGTGTTCGACAGGCTAGAGGAAACTACTATGATGGTTTTCCACACAAACTAAGGCTTGGTCGAGATAAGTAATCCGTGACCTAAACGACTGAAGCCTCGATCGAAAGGAGTTTTCGATAGCCAAACTGGGCAAACCAAGCAATGACTCGTGACTCAAGGCTTAAAACTCAGGACTTGTGCGAAACTTAAATAAAAGAACATAAAAAATGCTTCTCGACGGTTAGAAGAAAGTAACCAGACTGATTAGATAAAGATTGAAATAAAACTTGATTGCAATAACTGAAAAAGTTGGTGATTCAACGTACATCAAAGCTCTGCGGACTCTTTCTTCCTTAAGTGCGGAATTGGGCAGAGTTTTTGCAAGCAGTTTGAGCATACGAATGAACACACCAAATTACAAGAGATTTGACTTATTTATAGTATTTACAAAGTAACTGCCTATGCTAAATCGACGGCTACAACTAAATATGAAGGCAACTGCTCCATAGGATCCTGCCACCTCTCTGAGCGCCAATTTTTCAAAACTATAATCAACTGCCCACGTTCTGCACCTCCTTTTGAAATTCGAACTTGGCGCACTTCTGAGAAATAACTGTTCCCGCTTCCATGAGTTACGTCCAAATGATGCTAAATTTCTCTAAGAGTAATCTCCGACTTCAGCCTCGACATGAATTCTTGACTTCGACTTCGACAGCAATCTGCTTACTCATTCGAGCCCAAGATAACCACTCATAAGAATCGATGGCTTCCTACTGGTCGACTGAGACTTCGAAATTCCTCGCTCTTGACCAAAATATATCCTTCTCTTCTAGAACTTTCCACGAAGTTCCAGAATTGTCCCTTTAAATTAAGGACTTAATACCTTCAGCTGGCCTTGGCATATTTTCGACCCAACAATCCCCTAATCAATCAACTTTTTTTAAGGGAAGATTGCTAGTTGAGGGAGTGGTGGGTCTCAATGTGGTGAGAACTAAGAGAGCTTGTCTCATTCTTAAGGTGTGGACTTTGAGTAAGCGCATGATTTAGTTGGAATTTTCTAGATTATATGCTTATTAGATTGTGTTTAGTGAGAAGTGGAGCTGGGGAGATTGATCGTTACTCTAGGGTCAACAACACATGTTGGTTGGTAGTGTCAGGTCTTCAGTAGGTCGATAATACTCTCCTGGTAGCAGACTATACCCTGGAGAGTTTATTGAGTATTAAGGCTATTCTTAGAGGCTTCAAGTTGGCTTTGAGTTCTGAGTTAATTTCTTCAAGAGTAGCTTACAAGGATTAATGTGAATTCTGTCTTTCTTTCTTCTACAACAAATTTTCTTCACTGTGAAATTGATTCTTCAAGCATCTTTGTTTACCAATGGGAGTTAATCCTTGGCTTGAAACTTCTTGGGACCCTTTAGTTACATTGCTGGAAAAAAGACTCAATTCTTGGAAGCATAGATCTCTAAGTTTTGGAGGCATAGTGCTTAATGTTAACCCCATTTTCTTGTCTTTTTTGAAACTTCTTGTAACAGTTTGGCATGATTAAGTGTAGGGGTGGGTATATTTTGATTTGGCATGTCGTTGTATGGGCCACTTGAAAGCCCGAAATGATGTAATATTTAAAGGAGTTACAAATTCAGTGAAAGAGATGGAGGAGAATAGTATTTTCTTGGTTTGGAAATGGTTTTGGGCAGAACATATATGAACTCTTGCACCTTCAAAGAATGACTTTATAACCCCCATCGGCCCATCCTTTACTTGCACCAATCAAGGATCGAGTGTTTTCCCTAGTTTTGAGGTAGATTTTGACCGTCTTTGGTGTCTTTTGATGAGATTTGGTTTGTTTGAACATATTGATTATCTTGCAGTGCTTTTATATGAATATCGCATTCTAGACGAATTGCATACAAAATATTTAGGTGTACGTAGTAGGAATACGACAGTTCCTTACCAAAATTGCCGTATCTGATCTGTATGGTTCATTGTCCAAATGTTCATTCTGCATGGAGAACTAGTAAGAACATTATTGGTGTCATCTTAGAGATATTATTTCTTCATCTATGATGTTTTTCTATGATAAAAGAAATTAAGATTCATGTCTAACTTTTGTGAATCTCAACAGGACTCACATTGCTGCAGCTATCCTATTCTTTACAATCTAACATACATGGAAGTAATAAATAAGCATAGTGATCTTAAGGAGCAGTGGGTGTGTTTACTAGAAAGGCTAGATTGCTGCCTACCAATCTCTTTTGTTTTTACTTCACCATTTTTTGCTAACCTATTTTATCTATAAAAATTATGTGAATGGTTGACAGGACAATGGAAAGCAAATCTATTTTGAATTGGTTCTTTAGGCGTTAGGACCGTTTTGGTATTTTATTCAATTCGTATGTTCAGGTCGAAAGTCAACTATGTGAGAAAACTCTCCAAACAATGCAATTTCCCTAAAACAATGTATTGAATTTGATCACTGGTTATTTGTTTCTTGAATGTTCAGAAATTCGTAATTTTTGTCCTGTTCGGGATTTTTTGGTGATCCTTAGAGCATTGAGAATGTCTTTGATATTTTCATCAATTCTTATGTTGGGATCAGAAGTTAATTTTGTGAAGAAGATCTACAGAAGTGTTAATTCTTTGAAACAACACACAGAAAGGGATTATTGGTTAGTTGTTCGCGGATGTTCACAAATTCATAACTTCTGACAAGAAAATTATTTTGCAGCGGTTCTTGAGGCGTTGAAACCGTCTGGATGTGATCTTCAATTAAAATGTTCGGGTCGAAGAATGAATGCAAATTACCTAAAAATTTATATGCTGAAGCGAATTTCTAGTCCACTATTTTTCGATATTGTATAAATCATAACTTTTTCGATTTTTATCGTATCGAGACAATTCTCACGGCACGATGTCACAAATTGTATTAGCTACAAGTTTTCTTCAGGGCTCGAGTTCAGATTTAGCTCAAAAGACTTCGGTTCATGGCATTTTCCTCAGTTGAACAGTGAATTAAGCTGAAAAAACTGGCGCAAACAAAAAAACAATAAAATTTAACTCTGTTTCTCGCCATTTAAAAATTCATAACTTGCTCAATTTTTATCGGACCGGGACAGTTCTTTCCGCACAGTGTCACAAATTTTGCCATCTTCAATTTTTCTTCAGGGCTCGGGTTCAAATTATACACCCAAAGTCATTAGCTTGTGGTTTGTTTATCGATCGATACATGAAATAAGTTGAAAATTCAGCATTAACTAAAAAACAAGGAAATTCGAATTTCTTTACTAATTGCCAAACAAGCCTTAAGGATTTGTCTATATATTTTAAAAATTCAAATTAGAATCACTTTTAGCTCGTTATTCAAATTCACACTAAAAATTCAAAGCAGACTTTTCTCTCAAATTCACTCTCTCAAGAAGCATCTCCTCCCTCTTCCTCAAGAAAACCACTCGGACCACCCTTGCCCAACCGATTTCCCTCCGGTACCAATCTCCTCCGACGAACTGCCCTTCCTCGCACGCGCACGACCTAATTCTGTCGGTGTTGTCCGTTGCCGATCTCCTTCTGTCGGTAGCTCGTCCCCGTATGATATCCATTTTCGACGTGGTGCTCTTCTCCTTCTCTAATTTAACATTTTGTTCGGTAAATCTCTTGTTCCTTGTTTGATTTAAGTGATTAATTGATTAAGTTATTTTTGAATTAAGTGCTTATTTTAGTTTAACATGAGGTGAATACTTTGAATTGTCAGAAGTTAATTGATTTTTGAATTTTATTGACGAATAAATGTGGAATTGGTTGATTTGGTGCTTAATTGTTCGTATCTCATGAAGTTTACGCTTAGGAATGAATTGTTTGTTCATGTATGTTTGATTCTACGCGTCAAAACTTGTTTCCGAGCAAATATTGGTTGATGATTGTTGATTTTCATGAGTTGATTCACAACTATAAGTTGATTTAATTGTTGATTATGCTGATTCAGTTGTTCCGACATTGAGATATTTAGATCCGATTTTTATGTTAACACTTGAGTTAATTGGCTTAATGCTTGGAAATCAATGCTTTGATATGAATTAATGGTTGTAATGCCTTTTTAATTTCTTAGCAACATTACTTGAATCGATAAATATTTTTGATGTGTCTGATTTTGAGTTTTAAACTCGATTTTGATTAATATAAGTTCATATACATATTGTTGTCCGGAAAGTGAAAATGCATTGTAAATTGTATTTTAAATGTTGTTTGATGCACGAATGAGTCTAATCGGGTTTTTGTTTAGCATTGGCATCAAGTTTGTTTGGTTTTAATTCAACTTTTTGTGCATTTCATAAAGCGATACAATGCTGCCCGGATTTTTTTAGCATGTACGTTGCGATTTTATTCTCGTTTGATGCATGTTTGAGCTTAATTGATTGATTGTTGGACATTGATGTCAAGTTTACTCATTTTTCCGTGCGATTTTATGAGATTAGTGTAGTGCTACTGTTGTACCCCAATTTTCCCCCCTAAGATCCTATATCATCTCATACCATCATATTGCACAAAGAATACAAGTTAGGGTTGACTCCCTCTCTTATCTCTAAGTTTTCTCTTAAAAGGATAAACCAAGCACCTTGTTTGTGTATATTTTGTACATGGTGATTGATATTTTCCTAACCACAAGATATGTATATTATTTCCCGTTTAGATGTTGTGTTGTAGGTGGATGATACAAAGATTCTCTTTCAAGAGATTCATGTGTTTATTTCCACGTCTTCTCACCACCTCTCAAGCAATTGTCAAGGTATATCTTGTGATGTATCTCAACTTATCATCATCGAACAAGGGTTAATGTATCCCATCATGTTTTATTTTACAAAAGAAGTTCCAAGATGCAAAGTTGATTCAAGTGTTTTACCTAATTTAGGCAAGTTCTTGAGCTTGTGATCACAAGTGCATAATTTTCTCTATTCTAAATGTTTTGGAGTATTTATTCTTGCTACGTTTTCTTATTATCCTCTAAAAAAATATATCCTCATGTGAATATGCTCCATGTGTCCGAGAGATCATCAAAGTTGAAGAATTATCTATGTCATTGCCAATGCTCTTAGAATTAGGGTTTTGGACTTTTGAGCACCATATCTTGGTTGTTGAATGAGATTTTTGATTGATTCCAAGTCTATGATTCTCTTAAATGGATCTTTAACAAGTCTCTTCATTGGTTCAAGACTGTTGGTTGATTAAAATATGTTTTGAGGGTCAAAGATTGCAAGCCCTCTAGATTGGTTCTTCATCTTTCTTGTGTAACTTCAAGAGATCATAACTTGGTCATCCTTTGTCTCCTTGAGATCATTCTTTTTTCACAATGAACCTAAGTATGTCTAATACAACTTAGTTCAATTGGAAAGATTAGAAAATTCTTAGAAGATCACTTGGAAAGTCAAAAGATTACAAGTCCTTGGTGAATTTCTCCATTTTTGATCATCAACTTCAAGGGATCATAACTTGATCATCATTTATCACCTTGAGGTCATTATTTTTCAATAATAATCTTAAGGATGTGAACTTTAATTCCATGTGTGTTTCAAGACTTGAATATGTTTAGAAAATGCTTAAAGAGATCAAAATATTATAGGTCATTTCATGAATTTCCATCAACTTCACAAGACCATAACTTTCTCAATTTTTGGAGTTTTTGAGTGATTATTTTTCCATAATACCCCTCAAGAGGTCTAATTCATGCCATATTTGTTGGTCAAGAGAAAAGTTTGAGTGTAAAACCATTTTTAAGGCAAGACATCATGGGTCGCTTTAAGAAGGCATGACATGTTTGACCAAAGGCCTGGCCCAGTTTTCAGTGAGTTTTTCTCAAATCCTAATGGCTATATCTCCTAGATCAAGCATCCATTGAAGCTGATTCTTTTTGCATAGTGTTCTACTCTTTGAGGACTTCATTTTTCCTTAGAAAGAACTGAAAACGCACGAGGGAATTAGATTTGGCTTTGGTGTGAATATCGTGCAAAAATTCGTTTCAAGCTTGCTGCCAGTTTTGCATTTTTCTTCACAACTCATTTTATAAGCCAGATTAAGCCTTGTTTTCGTGTCTAATCATGATTACCAACTTCCTAGAAGTGATTAGCACCTTGAAACACAAGCTTTGGTCGTGTTTTGACACAAAACAAGTCACACTTCACTTGTGTGCACACCTTGCACGATTTCACTCTAAACCTCACTAATTCTCTCAATCCTCATCACTATTCGCTTCCCTATAAATAGAGGGACCTATCCCACTCATTTCCTCAAGCTTTGATAGCCATAAATACCCTGCCAAACTTCCTGCACACTCCACATTTCTCAATTTTCGAATTCACAGTTAGGGCACTCCTAGTTCCAAATTGACTACTCCTTGAGCTTCCTTGAACTTCTCTGAACCTAACCACACTCTTAGCAAGAAGAATCGTGCCTTGAATCATGATATCCAAGTCCAATTTCAGAGCTCTAAAAACGCATTTCGTTCAGGTATAATTCTTAACCAAATCAATCCAAACGTAGGCCTAACTTGTTCTCATCATCTACCTGATCCTCGTGGTCTTTACTATTTTTATTTTCATTGAGAACTGAATCTGTATTTCAAAAAACAAGTGCTCGCTATTATTCTGGTTTTCTCCTAATTTCTCTTTGTACAGTTTAAATAAACTTTTCACGAAGGGACCATTGAAACCGTCTTGAAGAGATGAAGAGAATGACACCGGTCTGAGCTCTTGATTTTACCATTTGCAAAACCTGCAAATTGAGCTTGGACGGAGGTTGAAGACGACTAGCGTGCATCTTCAACCAATGATGTCGTGCCATCTGTTTTTTCAAACGAATTTTTAAATATATTTTGATTCCGTGTTTTATTCAATAGAGTCCATGATATGCACAACGTGCCATGTCTTTAGAGGTGATTACTAACGCGTTTTGACATTATCCAACGGTCCATATTATTTTGTTTTATTTAATTTTTAAAAATCTGACCCGGTGTGATTTTCAGTGAGGTCCATATCAAGCACAACGTATGTGATCCTTTGGATCTGCTTACTCACGCTTTTTGACTGTGATCTGATGGTCCATATTTTTTGGGTTTTTATTTTATTTTCTGATTTTTATATTTAATTGTTTTAAACTTCAAAAATTCATCAAAAATTCATTTTTGACTAAAAAATTATGAAAAATTCACAAAAATATTTTTAAATATTCTCTTTCTGATTTTTATTTTTTCATAATTTTATTTTCATATTTGATATTTTTTATGAATTTGCTTTTTTATTTGAGTTATTTAAATGTTTTAAAATACTTTTTGACATTTTTAAATTCTGAAGAAAAAATTATGGAAGGATCTAATAGTCATTTGACAAATATTGGTGACCTTATTTTATTTTTTATTTCTTACTTTACTATTTTTGCCAATTTTTTGTTTATTTTACCATTTTCTTTTATTTTAAAAAATAGTTAATGACTTTTAAAATTTCTGAAATTTTTTGTCAACATTTGTTGACCTTTGTTTGACCTTGGATAATTTTCTTGGGATTTTATTTTGATGCTTGGATACCATTATGCATTTCATCAATAAAATCGAATTAAATAATCCATTTTCAAACCATTTTAATTATTATTTTATTATTTTTTATTATTAAATATTTGTTTCTAACTTTGGATTTATTTGGAGTCATAAATTTCCTCAACATCAATGGAACTAATGTGTTGATAGGTCTCATGACCAAATCCATCAAGATAGTTGATTGATTTTGACGAAGTTAGACCGGATGAATTCATCTGACGCATTGTGGATTTTGTGACTTATCCCCTCCCTCTTCATCTTATCCCCTTCTTATTTTTTTACATGTGTTGCAAACATCAAAGGATGATCTACATATCATTCCTCTAGTTTGTTTTTTCAACACATAGATCATGCTTGACCGACCTTGTTGTAGAGTGACCTCTATATAGGTTACTTGGGGATTGCTTAACATAGCTCTATAGTTTGTCCCTCGGATAGGAAATTCTGTTCTTCATGGCCCAAGCTTATGCTTGAAATTGTCCAATTATGATTAAGTGTTGGGATACAGTCAACAAAATTGTCAGTTCATCGTGTAGTTGTTTTGACTCTGTCAATCTTCTAATGAACCCTCATAACCTTTGACCTAGGTTTAAGGGTTAAATCATCGAGAACTATACAATCTTATTTATTTTCTTTTCTTTGTATGATTGATTCTTCGTGGAGCAAGACTTGAACTTGCAAGCCCAAGGGTGATTAGATTTTGAGATATAGCTAATAAAATTGTCGGTTCATTGCGTAGTTATTTTGACTCTGTCAATCTTATGATGAACCCTCATAACCTTTGGCTTAGGCTCAATGTCCAAATCATTATGGATCATTCATATGAAACCCACTAACAACTAATCACTAATTACTAACTTTTAAATTCTCGCTCTTTATTTTACGCTTTCATTACCGTTTTATTTAAATTTCAGCATTCATTATCATATTTATGTTTCTAATATTTTCCTTTTGTACATTTGGACCTCTTACTTTACCTCGTTTGATTCATTAATAAAAAAGACTAAAAACCTTTTAAAAAATTGATAACTTGGACTTGGTTACTTTCCCTATGCTTGGAGATTGATTATTGGACTTAGGATCAAGACTTTGACCTCAGCTCGGAGACTCTGTGATTTTGGTGTTATCTTGTCTGTGTTTGGGTTATTTTTTCTGTATGTAGGTTATTCTGTTTGTACTCGTCTATGAGTGGATTTCCTCTAAATACATTTGTTACTCTTCCTATTTTCTTGAAGACATGATTTCATCTGAAGCATAGATTCATTCGGGACTTGGTATTTTTGTATGGTTACTTGTCTGTTGGCTTGTGAATCTGTAACACGGTGTGAGAACTTACTTGTTTGTTTTGTGTTTTATCGCAAATGTTGCAGTTAGCAAGAGTCGCCACCGACTTTTCTTTTATCCAATAAGGAAAGGTGAAAAGAACAGGAAATACCTTTTATCGATTCTGAGTTCGGGAGGTAATTATGAAAAGGGAAGTTGTTAGCACTCTTTCCATCCATAGTTATCTACGGGATCTTGATTGCTTTAGCTCACTTTTGAAAAACTTGCGTTTGTACGTGTGTGATTTATTTTTGAAAATATTTTGCTTTGACTTTGTAATGATTCTTGTATCAGTCCTCAAGAATGTATACGAAGTGTTTGAAATTATTTGTTTAAAAAATGTGAGGTGTAAAAATGATTTGTTTATTTGAGCAAGCAATTGAGAGTAACTACCTACTCAGAAGGTCGTTCTTGTTATTTTACTTCTCCTTTAGGACAGTACTATCCATACCATTAGTTAGTAGGTAGTTCTATCTGTTGGATGTGAAGGGACAAGCGTAGGGTCATCGTATGGTCATTGTAAGGATACCTTAGCAAATTCATAGGGACGATCATCATTTATTCGTAGGCAACAACCGAGGGACGAGATCATATATTCGTAGGCAATATCGAGGGTCATCGAAGGACTATGATCTTTATGATGATTTTTGAATCGAGGGACTTTTGCTAATGGTACCCCTACGTTCAAGGGACGAGACCATTTTCATCTGAAGGCAACAAGAGAGGATACCTTAAGGGTGTAACTATGCTAAGTGATTCAATTCAGATATTTTATCTTGAGATTAGGGTTATTCTAAGATTGATTTTAGATCTTGTTATACAATCCTAATTACCATACATATAAACAGTTAAATATTTGCGGAAAAGTAAAGTGCGGGAATATAAAATGTCACTACGCTATTACATGACTTTGGGGTAGTTACATAATATGAGGTGCGGAAAGTAAATTTACCTAAGCTATTACATCCCATGAGCAGTTACATGTAACGAGAAAAAGTGCGAGGAAAGTAAATCTACGCTATTACAAAAACGACCTTGCAACCTATACATTGATTTCTAGAATTTAAATAAGAATAAAGCATAAATAAATAAGAGAAAAATGTTTTTAAATATTAGGAGAATGTTAGAAAAAAAACTTAATTACTAAAAATAATGTTTTTTTGGTTAATTTTAATTAAGAAAAACAAATTAAAGTTAAATAACGATTAATTAAGCAAAATAATTTAAATGAAAAGAAAATAAAAATGTCAAAAATTATATAAATGTTTTATTGACCTAAAACTAAAACCAAAATATTTAGGGTTTTAGAAAATAGTTGAAATAGTTTTTGAAAGGAAATTAAATAAGTTTAAAAAATGGCAAAATATCCTTTTTCGTCCCATTACTTTATCTCGGGGTTCATTGTAGTCCCTTAACTTTTAAAAAGACCACATTAGTCCCTTAAGTTTTCAAACAATGTCATTTAAATCATTTCCGTCCAATTTTTACAAACGGAGTTTACTTTTGCACGTGTGGCATCTCTTCTTATGTGTGGCATTTGACGTGGCATTTGTTCACCATCAAGGCCATCAAAATTTAATGAAAATTTCTAAAATATTTGTTTAAGCCATGATTTGAACCATGACCATCATGGTTATTGAGCATCATAGAGAACTACTAGACTACTTTACTAACGTTTAATAACATACAAACTAAATATAGTTTAGCCGACTTCGGCCACGTTTCATCGCACGCTTCACAAAACACCATGTAGCTGGCAATTTTTTTAATTGAAAACAATTATTAAAGTTAAACGCGGAAGAAGAGAGAGTAAGATTATAATGCTTCGCCTCTTTCATTCAACCATGGGCTTGAACACCAGTTGCCTCCTCCATTCAACCATGAGGCTTGGTCGTTGGTGCAGCTGGTTGGATCTTCGGCGGTGGTGTAGGTGCATATCCCCCAATCAACTCATGTTTCATTTTTCGTTATGTTTTAACTTCTGCATATTTAAAGAAAAACACAATGGATTGAAAATAGGTATGGCTGAGAAAGAAAATAAAATAGAGGCTTGCCAACAAGAATATAAGTTTGCAAGTAGTAAATGGATATTTTCCTTTTTATTCTTCTACTATGTTAATCTGAATTTACAAGTAGATTTTGTCATTTTGAAAGCTTCTCTTCCAGTTTATTTGGGTAATAACAGATGAACTGTACCCCTTATCTTTTGTTCATTTAATTGAAAATGATTTGTATTGGATTTTGGAAGTAGTTGAAGGTAATAGAAAGAGAAAAAACCCAAAGCCAAACGAAGAAAATGGAGTTAATGTTATATCCACATCAGTATTCATAAGCCACGTGGATAACTTTTTCCAAACCTCACTAACGGAAACAAACTGAAGGACAAACGTGACACCAATTTAATAGTTAAGGGAGTTATTTGCACTTTTTAAAAATTAAGGGACCAAAATGGACCCTGAGATAAAGATAAGGGACGAAAAAGGGTATTTAGCCTAAAAAAATTGAAAACAATAGAAAAATTGAAAGAGAAAAGTACTAAAAAAAATAGGGATGGAACCCTGGGGTGTTGAACTCGTGACCCTGGGGTTGTTGAGCCAAAATCTTACCACTGAGCCACTTGCATGTGTTGTAAGTATCACGCCTCTAATTGTATATGAGTGTCATCCTGTAAAAATCAGAAAATATTGAAAAATGTTCCAAAAGGCAGGTTCGAACCAGCGACCTGATGGGGGTAAGGGAACTACGCGTGCATCTCTTGCCACTGGGTGGCTATACATCCATTCATTTAACCACAAGCATAAATATATATTGGTCATTAATTTCAGAAAATCAATTAAAATTAAAACGCGTGCACGTGGGTCCCCTTTGTTTGAATGAGCGAATTATAAGCCAACACGCCATGGTCAAAGGTTAGAGGCCGGGGGGACGTCATAGCCCTAGCTCCGATCGTCTTCTTCGGCGAGATCGATTTGGAAAACCTGCAAAATAGAAAGAGTGAGTGATCAAGAGGGGCCTTGCCCCCCTAAATCGACCCCTGCGAATCAATTTGTGGCCTTAGTTTGGTCTAAATCGGCTTGTATTAGTGGGTTCGAAGGTTTCAGTTCTCCATGCCCTAACAATGACGTTTTGTCATTCATGCGTTAAACCTAAAAAATAAAGCATAAAATTGACTCTAAATAAAATTATGAACATGAATGAATGCATAAACACAGTTTATATCGTGTAAATCAAAAGTTTGAAATTTAAAATATCTACCAAATCGGTGTGACTTAGGGAAGCAAATTCTGAATGCTATGAACTCGTGCAACGGCTTAGATTTATTTCTGGAAGGCTTAGGAGGATGAATGGATGGTTAGATTGGCTTGAGAACGATTGGAAATTGATCTTTGATCTTGCCTTAAACTTACAAAATTTCGAGAATTTGGCTAAGGTTTTGTGAGCATGCAATCCGTGTTTTTTGGCTTGTGTCTTGTAGTATATATAGACGTGAAGAGCTAGGTCAGCAATTTGAGAGAACCTATATTGCATTCATTGGAAAATATTCGATTGAAAAATCAAATAAAATCTTTCCAAAATTGCTCAATTTTCATGCCAATCTTCTCTTGCACGATTTTTCCAGCTTTCATGGGCTTCCTTGGTCCTCAAGACACTTAAATCCAAGGCAAGGCTTACTCCTTGTCTTTGTATTTTATTTTAATTAAATTTGAATTTTAATTAAATGGAAATGTGGCGTGTGGATGGGTTTAGAGGTCATGGAAAATTTTACAAACAAGTTTGAATCATGAAAACGTAGGCCCATTTGAAAAACAATTAAAATTGATCAACATTCTCTTCATGCACTTCTTCAAAATTTCAAAACTTGCACAAACCATATCGTGCTCAATTTTTATCATTTGAGAGTGAGTTTAGAATTTTTAGAAAGCTTAAGATGTCCTTTAAAATCTCTCTTTGGTTTAATATTCATTTAAGCTTCCATGATCATGTATACTTCTTTCGGAAAAAATGACTTTTTGTTGACTTTTGAAAAGGACCTATAATATCTTGACCCATGTCTCTCAAATGAAGCATTTTTGGGAATCCCTTGTGAGAGAGAAAGTTGTAGAGAATTGGATTCCCTATAATATTAGCTTTGGTGGAAAAATTTATGATGAAGTATGTGGAAGTTATGCTTGGTCAAAGTTCTGTTGACTTTCCCTTAAGAAACCCTAATTTAGAAACTTTTGACTTTTGATCAATTCTTGAGTTTTCTTAATGAATCATGATCAACCCTTGATTAAATTATGAATTTGACCTCAAAATCTTGATGTTGACCAAAAATAATGAAGTTTGACTGTATGTTGACCACAATTGACTTTTTGTCCAGTACAACTGATTTTCAACCATCTGAGCAATTGACTGAGCAAAATTGGGCTATGGGCTTGAAACTTGACATGGTGATACTTTGAAGCATATGAAGAGACATGATATTCACTTGAGCCATTATAAACCATTTTTGTCTTGAGAGAAGCAAAACCCTAGTTGTGGGTTGATTGCTTAAGAGATGGTTTGTCTGATCAACCCTTGAGTAGTCCTTGAATATGGAGATGTATCTTGATCTAAAAAATAGGAGGGGAAATTTTGGGGTATAACAGAACCCAAAGGATGAGAATATGGTATTGTCTTCTTGATGTAAAGTACTGGTTTTTCATCTGGTTATATCTTTCTTTACCCTCACCTTTTAATTTTTGTACATAGGATAGTCTCTTCATCTCCTCCCATATTCTTTAATTTTCAAAATGTTCTCCCTTTTTCAAAAGCTTCTTGTTTCCTAAACTCGAACTGCTTTGATAATAAACTTGGACTTAGGTCCATGCATTTTTTTTTTCGAAATTCTTTTCTTAATAAAATTAACCAATTTAACAATACTTTCACATTTTTCTTTAGACTAAAAGTCAATTAACCTCACTCAAACTTTTTGAGCCACTTTTTTGGCTTTTTTATTTAAAACTTTTCTCAAAAGATTAGACTCTTGTCGATTCTTTGTAGTGATGCAAACTACTATACTTCTATTTGCAGCAAAGTGAGACATTTTCCACTTGGTGTTGAGTGATGTTGTTGATGAAAATCTGAGCTCTATCCTCCACTCTGACTTGATCAAATGCTCATTTCTCATAATTGTGGGTGGTAAGTATGTTTACAACTCGAATACGAAAATGATGTTTATTCTTCTTAAAACTAACCAACACACCAATTTCGGTTTTTTTTACCCGAACTACATGGGTTTTGATTTCAACATTGCACATTGTTGGTATGTAGACCTAGAACTCATTGGAAGTTCTATCAAATCAAAAATTGTAAAAAAAAAATACTTCTTTTCTCACCTCCACCATCTATTTTATACATACTTTTATAGCACATACACAAATGTTCAAATAGGTTCCTGTAGATTACCATAGATATTCAGAGGGCCTAATACCTTCCCTTTGCATAACCATCCCCATACCTTGATCTCATTTTCTTTTAGGATTTTATTCTCTCTTTTTCCTAATCCTTTGGATAAAATAAAAGCGCGGTGACGACTTAATTATTATTTTTACGAGTTGAGTCAATCAATGGCTTAGCCTCGAAGATTTTTGCCGCTACACTACCCATATTTGGTAAGTGCATGTTGTTGTACCCCAAAATTCGCCCTCTTCATTTTTAAATAAATAGTTGGCTTACACTTAATCAATAGGTGCATTACATACATATCATTCATGCGTTAACCATGAGGTCAAATTTTTCTAATTGAGCGAGAGTGCAAAATTCAGGAGAAGAGGTTTGATTCTTAAGACTGGATATCTGAAGTTCCATCATCCATAATTTCATCTCAATAATCATGATGTGTACGTCTAAAAGCTTCTGATTACCTCACGAGAATTGGATTTTTGGAGTTCCTATCTCCTATCGAGTGGATATTGATTAAGGGTTTCGAGAAAGAGCAGGTTGTGGTCAAATATTTGAGCCTGAAATGATTCTATGACCTTCTGTGAGTCTTGAAGTATCATTATACAGCTTGTCGATCCATATGATTCGTTAGAAAAATCAAGAACGGTCGGATAAAAAGAAATTTGAGCACGCATATTGAAAAGTCGGCGAAAAAGTCAAAGTCTGACCAGATGGACTTTTGGGTCAAAATTATTGTCGAAAGTCGTGATTCGAGAAAGTGTGATCATCTGTTGAGAAAATTCGGAAGAATCGGACAAAAATATGATTTCTTGCATTTTAAGTAATCTTATACTTAGAAAAAAATTCTAAGTTTTAAGAACTTTGTGTTCACTGAGACATGTTGTCGACTCTGTATCTCCTTCCTTTGTGGTCGAAAATTCGCGAATTTGAAATCGTTGGAAAGAGCGCATTTTATACTTCAAATTTTTTCTTGTGAAGATTTGTCTGGAAAATTCTCGGATTTTGAGTTATGAGGTTCCGAAGTTTGAAGTTCACAACTTTGGAAACTTAACACAGTGAAATTTTGAATAATTTCAACATGGCCAAGTGCCCGACTTCAGGAGCATTTTACATGCGATTCCAAGCATCGTTTTGAGTTGAGTTCCAATACAAAGTTGTTTGTATTGCGGCAAGCTACAACTTTGTTGAAGAAATCGAATCCATTTGGAACTCGGATCGAAAGTTACGAAGTCCAGAAGTTACGAGTTTATCATGTGTGCAAAGTTAAACACAGTGAAAATTTTGAATGTTTTTTACATGGTCGAGTAGATGACTTCGGGTCCGATTTTCATACAATTCTCGACTACGTATCAGAAAATGCTCAACTACAAAATTGTTTATATCGCGGCAGTCTGTAACTTTGCAGAAGGAGTCAAAGTCATTAGGGCTTTGGATTGAAAGTTATAAGTTGGTAAAGTCAAGAAAAAACATTTGCGAAATATTTGACGATATCACCGGCATTTTATAAGTTACTTTCTCTTAACTTCGAGACAATTTTAAAGCATGTTACGCGCGTTGATTCAAGAAACTCCCAACACTAAAATTGTTCGCACGAATGTTCTCTATAATTTTGATCTTGGAGTTCTTTCCTAAAAAGTTTTGTATTTTAAATTATTGAATCAATAAGTTGGGGGGCGGCAGCGGATCTAGGGTTGCGGTTGGTCGGCATTTCTTGCAGCAAGTAAGTTTACTTGATATGGCCAAACAAGCGTACACTTGCAGGCATTATGGTGAATCTTGGCCAAAATTTTTGAAAACGGAAACACTCTCGCTGCTTTCTAGGCGTGACAGCTTCCTTCTTCGAGGAGGACCACTCTTTTTTCACTCTCAAGCTCCTCTTCCATAACCAATTCTTTATCATTTTTCTCCACCTCCAACAACCATAATGGAATCAGTTACAAGATGATAACGGAAATTCTCTCTCATCTTCTTCCACCAACATAACAAACTCCCGTCACCGCAACAAACTCCGCAAAAAACAATTACAACCATAGTGAATTCTTCATCACTCTTTCTTTTGCATCAATCGTCTAAAAACATCACTCTCTTTCTCTCCGTCTTCAACCCCTTAACTCTTTGTATTCAGTTGAAGCAGCGCCGCCGCGGTTTATGAATTCTCTCCAAGTTTTCAAGTACGGCATTGAGTTTATTTCTCAATGTGCTGAAGATTCCCACAGTTCATCTTCGTCGTCAAGATCGAGGAAGCATACACGTAGAGTTTTCCGAAGAACCTTTCCTCTGTCTAAATACTCAACAGGTGAGTTGCTTGAATTTTTTTCTATCTAATAAAGCTCCGTTAGTGGATACGCATATATGCCTGAGTCCTTTTCTTGATGTATTGGTGACGTTGAACGTACTATTTGGTTATATTTGAGTACGTGATTTTTTCGTTTTGAGATCTAGTATTCGTGTGAATCTGTAGCTATGATAGAGTGAAAATCCGATAATTTCGAGTGCTGATTCGTAATCAGCACCCAAACCTGAGTCCAGTAGCATAAGGTTCATAAATTTCCATGGAGGTATGCGTTTTCCGGCCGCCAGTCCCGCCAGAGAGGATGATCGAAGAACGTCTACGGCGGTGATGTTTTTCATTCAAACCCTATACGTGGTCGTCCTTCATTGGCGCATGCGTAATTCCTATCAGCCGTTGTGATCTCGCCGCGTTTCATTGTTAATTTATTTGTATTTATTTTTTTCTCCTTATTCAAAAATATGACACTTAAAAACAAACTTGACCAATTGATACCTTGTAACATCATGTAAAAATATAATGTGACAAAATACTTTCTAATTTTTTGTTTTGTTTGGATAAAGAATAGACTTAGTGCAATAATTAGGTTGGGCTTAGCGAATTCATATTCTCACCCGCTGCTTCTGGGACCAAGGCGCTAGTTGATTAAATCTAGTTCATTTGAAAAGTCAGAATTACACCCACTGCCTTTTCACTTCATAATTTTGTAACTAACTCAATTTCGCTCATACTTTCGATTCTAACGGATCATAAAAAATGTAGATAAATAAGTTTATAACATTTTAGTATCTTAGGATACTTTTGATTTTTTTTTTGAATTTTTAATAATTAATTTCTATTAGTTTTTAGTTAATTTTTGATAATATGTTTAGAAATAACTTTTTCTATAACACTTCAATTTTTTTGCATACGACGTCCAATACTTATTCTAACCTTCAACTAACCTCTCGACTAACATCTTGATATGTTTAGGTAGTCCTTACCTTACTTTAGAATCTATAATTGGGTCATATGATTAGTATACCATGGTATTCGACCTTTAGAGCGACGATTGATCGTTTTGACTTAGTTTTGCGCATAGCTTTGTTTCAACCACAATTTTTCTTGTATATTCAGTTTGATATCATTGAATATGATTTAGATACTGACTTGTAGAGTTCCATACTTAGCTTAATTCAATACTTACTCAATTTCTAAGTTTCAATTTTGTTGTGTTGTTTAAAGCATGTTTCGCATTTCTCGTTTGAATTGACTAGTTGTAGGAGTATGGTACCATGTGTTTCTAAGAAACTTTAGGATATTTTTTTCTAACTTAATTGTAGTTAAATGTAAACATTACCTCAGTGTTGTGAGTAGAGCTTTAAATATAACCCTTAGCGGTACGATTCTTAGGGACTAGTTAGGTACTTGTATAGTTCTTCTAGGTTCCTCTTGCATGATTAATTTGCAATCTTTTCCTCTATCTTAGAGATATGTTTAGGTAAGCTCTAGATTTTTATATGCTGCCCCTATTAGGAAGTTACACTTCATGCCCCGATTTCTTGGTGAATAAGGCGTTTTAGGCCATTTTATTGCAGATTTTTGGTTTTCAACTTCTCTTGATCTCGAGTTATGTTTAGCATTTCATTTGACGACTATTATGATGGATTTAGCTCGGTTTTGATATCTTTAATGGGGTATTTTGCATTATGTGTGCGTGGCTGCCCAATTTTCCATTCTTATGTTGCTATACATGTTCACAATCCATTTCTTCGCATTTGGATTATATTTTGACTAGCGATGTGAGTATGTAACTATATTCCCGCCTCCTTGTTATTTTTGATGTGTTTGTTGACTTGTGCAAGGTACATTGAGGATATTTTGGTTAGTTACCTAATATTTGTGGTTTTGCTTGCGCCTTAAGCGCATTTTGCTTTGTGTGTTCTCATGACACGAGAAACATACATTCTGTTATTTTATCTGGATATGTGCCTTTGTGTAGGTCTTCCGATTGTTGTGAGGATGTGTCTTCTACACACACATTGCATAATATCACTTTGTGGATCATATTGATTAAGATATTTATGACTATTGCTTTGTTGATGGTAGCTTACTCGAAGTTTTCAAGAGTAGTTATGATTTGCTTGCTTGCTACAGATTGATATCCGTTTGTGAAGGCTTAGAAAACACTTAGAAGGGGGGTTGAATAATTTTTTCCATTTTAAATTTTACTTTTACTTAACAACACAATAAACACACAAGGATTTTTATCCTGGTTCGTTTGAAACTCAAACTACGTCAGTCCACCCGTCAAAGTGATTTTGCCTCTCTCAACGAGGACTTAATCCACTATAATCAAAAGATTAAAACTGCACAACCAAATGTTGTGACTAACAACAATGCACAAGACAAATTCAAGTGACTAACACCTCTAAGACTAAACTAGTCCTAGCCCTCTTGATACATCTGACCCAACTGGTCTCTCAAGGAACAATTACATAAGAACTTCTAACTTAAGTGTATGACTTGCTTCTAAAAGCTTTACCGCTGAAAGTGATAATTTTGATTTTGGCTTAAGAACTTAGAAATGATCTTAACAGAATAATGATTTTGATTTTGCCAACATAAGTTCTCTTTTAATGACTTGTTAATTTACTTCTTTGAATGTTGCACTATATATAGAGCTTCTAGAATTTTTCTGTTGCAACGCTTGCGTGTCTTGGTTACTGGAAAGCGTAATTAAGAATGTTTAATTTCATGTGCTTTGTTTTCTCCAAATGCCTATAAAGTTGAACCACTCAAGTACTTCAGTTGTCTTAGCCTTAGTAGGGTAGCGTTACTGTAGCATACTTTGTCTTAGAAGATGATTGACTAATACTTCATGTTCTTCTGTAAGCCTTGTTCAAAATATGTTTTAATCAGAATATTTTTTGGTGCTTCTATCAAAGGTTGCGCTAGCATGCTTCTTTCAGAAGTTGCTTTCAGCGTGCGTGACCAGAACTTCCATTCGTCATTAGAACTTCTAATACTTGTTTGCTCAGCATAATTTGATATTTATATATTCTTGAATGTTTGAGTCATAACTCTATCTGAAATGAAAACAATATACATCAGAGTATCATATCTATTATACAAAATTTATTTAACTTGTTATCATCAAAATTCTAAGATATGATTAGAACCAAACTATGTTCTAACAATCTCCCCCTTTTTTATGATGACAAAAATATTAGATTTTGATTTTTAAAAATTGTATATATGAAAAACATCTCTCCCCCTGAGATAGACAATCTCCCCCTAAGATTAATAATTAAGGAAAACTAAGTATAGTAGAACTTCCCTGAGATGTTCTTTCAGAACTTTCAGAGATCCTTTTTCTTCAGAGTTTCCTTTTCATTTCAGAGCTTGAATCATCAGAGTTTGTATATTTGGAATTGAGTTTGTCTTTGCAACATCTTCTTTTAGAGCTTGTGTAAACCTATATACTTCAGAAGCAAAAATGTACACTTGTATATTTCTTGTTAGAAATGTTTGACATTTTTGTTCTAGTAACATGTTATAATTAATCAGATCATAATCTCAATTTTCTCCCCCTTTTTGTCATAATAAAAAATCCAGTAATAAAAATAACATTATGAAGTACAACAAAATACTTATAACATTAATTGAAAGAACGGTTACAGAGGATTCAAGAGGATTAGAAACATGAGTTTATGGGTTAATGGTTTTTGGGTTGTTGGAGTTTGAAGCCATTGTTGAATTTATGGGTTTAGGGTTTTGAAAAGAGAGAAGAAGAGACATAAATGCATAAAAGATTCTTGAGAGTGAAAAAAGATAAGAGTATTTTGAAAGGGTATTTATAGCAGAAAAACATGCAAATGAAACGTTTAAAAATCAATTAAAAAAATTAAAAAACGAGTTAAAGCATTTAAGTAGCGTCTGACAATTAGAGGGATTTCTAGAGATTTAATTAGATATCAACAGTTACCTAGGAGAATTATGTCAATAGCTAGCACGCGTATAAGTAACCTATCAGAAAATATGAACACGTGTTCAATCTTCTAGGTTAAAAGCGTAACAATTGTTTGATATTGTGAACTTCTGAACCATACGTGTAATGAAATATTAGAAAGTATTTTAGAACTTCTATGTATGGCTTCTAATTGAACTTCTCTTCTAACTTCTGAAGAGATGTTAATTAGAATGTTCAAAAACAAAACTTCTGACTATATTGAAAGTAAATAAAAATTTCATTCAGGGCATACTTCCATACTTACATTTTTCAAAATGTATTTAAATATATCTTCAGAAAGAGGTTTAGTGAAAATATCATCCCATTAATGGTCTGTATCTACAAAGTTTAAACTCAAAATTCCTTTCTGAATATTGTCCCTTATGAAATGATGTTTTATTTCAATATGTTTTGCCTTAGAGTGTAAAATTAGATGTTTAGAAAGGAAAATTGCATAAGTGTTATCACAGAAGATAGGGATCTTACACTCATACAGATGATAGTCTTCTAGTTGACTCTTCATCCAGAGCATCTGAGTGTTACATCCAGCAGCAGCTACATATTCTGCTTCATTGGTTGAAAGTGCTATGGTGGCTTACTTCTTGCTGTACCATGAGATCAGATTTTCACCAAGGAATTGACAACTTCCAGAGGTGCTTTTTCGTTCTACTTTATCTCTAGCAAAGCCAATATCATAATAAACTACTCATTTAAAGTCTTTGTATTTTATGTAACACAGTCCAACATTAGTAATACCTTTCAGATACCTTAGAATTCTCTTAACAGCAGTTAAGTGAGATTCTTTGGGATCTGATTGAAATGTTGCACATAAACACACACTAAACAAAATATCTGGCCTAGATGTAGTTAGATAAAGAAGAGATCCAATCATACCTCAATAGAGTTTCTGATCTACCTTCTTACTTACCTCATCTTTTCCCAAATTGCATGTAGGATGCGTTGGGGTCTTTGCTTCCTTACTTTCTGATAGTTGGAATTTCTTCAGAAGTTCTTTGACATACTTAGTTTGATGTGTGTGAGTACCTTCTAAATATTGATTGATTTGAATTCCCAAAAAGAATTTAAATTCTCCCATCATGCTCATCTCAAACTCTGCCTGCATAGACTCAGCAAATTCTCTTCCAAGAGAGACATTAGAAGTTCCAAACATAATATCATCTACATAAATTTGACATATCAAAACATCATTTTTAAATGTCTTTCTGAATAGTGTTGTTTCCACTTTTCCTTTGGTAAAATTCTTTTCTAAAAGGAAATTGCTTAAACGTTCATACCAAGCTCTGGGAGATTGTTTTAACCCATATAAATATTTTTTGAGTTTAAAGACATGTTCTAGAAATTTTGAATCCTTAAAACCAGGAGGTTGACGGACGTAGACTTCTTCTTCTATATAGCCATTTAAAAATTCACTTTTAGCATCCATTTGATATAAAGTAATATTATTTTGAACAACAAAAGAGATTAATAATCTGATAGATTCTAACCTGGCGATTGGAGCAAATATTCCATTATAATCAATACCTTCTTGTTGATTATACCCTTGTGCTACCAATCGTGCTTTGTTTCTGATAACTTCTCCTTGCTCATTTAACTTATTTCTTAATACCCACTTAGTTCCAATAATATTAAATCCTTTGGGCTTTGGAACTAGATCCCACACATCATTTCTTGTAAATTGATTCAGTTCTTCTTGCATGGCAATAACCCAGTCATTGTCTTGAAGAGATTCATCAATAGACGTTGGTTCAATCAGAAAAAACAGACCAAACAATGATTCCTCATTGTTCCTTAAGGCAGACCTAGTTCTGATAGGATCATCTTTCTTTCCACTGATGACATCTTCTGGATGTGCTGATGTGATTCTTGAAAATATTCTTTGTGAGGGTTCTTCAGAAATTCTTAAGTTTTCCAGAACATCTTCAACAACAGCATCTTCTGAGTTGTTCTTTTCCTCATAGTTTGTCACCAAAACTTCTGTACTTGCAACATTTTCAATCTGCTTTGGCTTTTGTTGGCCAAGCATATCATCAATCTTACTTTGATTGATTCTTCAACAATCAGAGTTTTTGTATTGTACACTCTATAGCCTTTTGAGCGTTCAGAGTATCCAAGCAGAATACACTTATGTGCTTCAGAATCAAACTTGTTCAGATGTTCTTTAGTGTTTAAAATATAGCAAGTGCATCCAAATGGATGAAAATAAGAAATGTTGGGATTTTTGTCCTTCCACAATTCATGGGGAAGCAACATGTCATTGAAGATGAATATATGACAGATAAGTTGGATAGTGGGGCTGAGGATGACAGTGATGATGAAAGGCCTTGTGTAATAAGGTACAATAAAGAAGATAGAATGAGTAAGGATTATGTATTCAAGGTAGGAATGGAGTTTAGATCATTGAAACAATTTAAGGATGCCATACTTGAACACAATGTGCTAAATGGGAGAGATGTTAAGTTTGAGAAAAATGATTCAAATAGGGTTAGGGTGGTATGCAAAGATAAAAAGAAATGTGATTACACTGCGTTGTGTAGTAGAGTCTTGACTTCCACAACTTTTAGGATAAAAACACTATATGCAAAGCAGACAATATTTGTAGGGACTAAAAACATATTTTACCTTACAATATTTGTAAAAAGTAAAATCATAATAAAAAAAAAAGATAAAAAAGAAATCCAACAAATGCAACAAAAAAAAAACATTTTAATAGGATCATATATATTAATGTAATCCATTTTTATTTCTATTTTTTTATTCAACGAAAAAATTCATATAAATATATTATAATAAAATATGTGCAACACACAAGTTATATACATAGTTTCAAAATACTAGTATAAATTAAATTTTTATACAAATAAAGATCCAAATAATCTGTCTATGTAAACAGATACAGTATAAATATGTGTAATTTAATATCCTATATTAGTGACAAAAAAAGTAGTTTTTTTTTATAAAATTTATTGTCTTTCACATATAAAATAATTTTTAAATAATTTCAGTCATTAGTGAATATATAATAACAATTAAACACTAGTAACAATCAAATCTCTTTGAATAATATAATATATAAATGAACTTATCCGTGCGAACGCACGGGTCTTTACTATTTACATGTTATAAAAATTACTAAAATAATATATAAAGAATCTTATTTGACTATGTAAATTATCTCTTAATTTATATTCTTCTATGTTCCTATGATATATAATTATTTTATTTGAAATATAATTAAAGTGATGATATGAATATAATATTTGTAAAAAGTAAAATCATAATAATAAAAAATGATAAAAAAATATCCAACAAATGAAAAGAAAAAAAATTCAATAGGATCATATATTAATGTCATCGATTTTTATTTCTAATTTTTTATTGAATGAAAAAATTCATATAAATATATTATAATAAAATTAGTGCAACACACAAGTTATATACATAGTTTCAAAATACTAGTATAAATTAAATTTTTATACAAACAAAAGATCCAGATAATTTGTCTATGTAAATAGATACAATATAAATATGTGTACTTTTGTCTCCTATATTAGTGACAAAAAAAGTTGTTTCTTTTAATATATTTTTTCACATACTCTCGGTCATAAACGCAACTCTACCGCTGTCATTCTATCCTTCTGAATACAAATATAAAGAATTAAAGTTGCAGCACCATCAAAAAAAATTTAAACCGGGTTCGATAACATGAGACAAGCCAGTTTCCCGCAAACACCCATTTGTAGCCTCACAACCGGAAGAAAAAAAATGCTATATGTCCTCCTTAAGGTTCTCACAAAAAGGACAAAAAGAAGGACAAGGGACATGGTATTGCCGAAGCCTCGCCCTAGTTGGTGTTGGAATACTAGTCAAGTGCGAGTAGTGGAGAAAATACTCCCACATTGAAAGATGATGTGGTGACTTAATGTGGTGACTTAAGGGCATATAAGTGAAAGAACCCACTCCCCTATCACCTTAAAATTTTAGGGACAAAGTGGTGTGTTTCTCACAAATGTTCTCAATCCCACACTATATTTCAATGCTCCTAAATCTTCCCCAACAATTGGTATCAGAGCTTGGTTGGCTCAAACTTGTTCATGATCGTGGGTAGTATCCTGCATGCAAGTTTGAGGGGGCGCATTATGGACTCACACTTGAGAGGGAGTGTTGGAATACTACTCAAGTGTGAGTAGTGGGGAAAATAGTCCCACATTTAAAGATGATGTGGTGACTTAATGTGGTGACTTAAGGGCATATAAGTGGAAGAACCCGCTCCCCTATCACCTTAAGTTTTTAGGGACAAAGTGGTGTGTTTCTCACAAATGTTCTCAATCCCACACTATATTTCAACGCTCCTAAATCTTCCCCAACAATTGTTGAAATAATATAGCAAGTGTGAGTAAGTGAGGAAATAGCCCCACATTGGATAGGAAATAGCCCCTCAATTGTTGAAATAATATAGCAAGTGTGAGTAAGTGAGGAAATAATATAACAAAAGTACACATATTTATATTGTATCTATTTACATAGACAAATTATCAGGACAAGTGATCTGTCTCCCACAAGGGTGTTTGTTCCTCAACTTTATATCAATGCTGGATCGGCTTAGTATCAACCGTTGCAAGGTGTCAAAGGCGTGCAACAGTGTCAAAGGCGGTAAAAGTGGGTCTAAGACGGTAAAAGTGGGTCTAAGACGGTAAAAGTGGGTGAGCATTGTGGACTCACACTTGAGGGGGAGTGTTGGAATAATATATCAAGTGTGAGTAAGTGAGGAAATAGTCCCACATTGGATAGGAATATGGAGACTTAAGCATATATAAGTGGGAGAATCCACTCACCTATCACCTTAAGGTTTTGGTAGACAAGTGGTGTTTCTCTCACAAGGGTGCTTGTTCCTCAACTTTATATCAATGCTCCTACTATTAACTCCCACAATAGTTGGAAGGAAGCCCCTACACAACTGCCAAACCAAAGGTTTTACTCTTGGAGGTTCTTTGATGTTCCAAAAACTACATCGATCACCTATCCACACTAATAAATATCGACCTCGCTTGCTCCTTTCTCCACAAATGGTATCTCGACCGCACACTATAACTAGGGGAACTTGAACATTTCAATATTTAACATTAGTCAAAATAAGCTTTCTAATGTATTGAATATTATTGTTATCATTTCTAATGTAAAACAAACAATTGGCTTAGCGGATGTTACTAATCTTCCGTAATTAAATTGCACGCAACACAACTTCGGTTCGATACTTATATTAGTTCTTTTGGCAAATTCCATTGTTTTTACAGTATTTCTCTTTATACGATATTTAATATGTTTACCGCTTTTATATAATATTTTAATATGTTTACAGCATGGAAAGACTCTTTAATATATCATTATATTTTAAATGACACATAATTTATTTTATATAATCTTTTAAATTTTATTATTTTTATTGTAATTATAGATTCAGTCTTATTGTTATGTACATTTTTACAAATTGCATTAATTTTAATTTTATAATTTTATAAAATCTATTAATTTCTATCGCCGCTATAGTTTTGACACATTAATTCTATCTTTTTCTCATAAAAAATTAAAATCAGGATCAACTAAAATATTAGGACCGGCTCTGCCTAACATTTCCCTTTCCCACGTGGAATGTATAATGAATGGCCCAGAAATTGAAGATTTGTATAATAGTGTGTAAATGAGCTTTATAAACATTTCCATTGGTCTTTAAAATTTCGATGTGCGACAAAAGTTGTTTTCCAACTATTGTGTTCTTCTCCACTTTTCACACAGTGATACAAAAATGAGTGACTAAAAAACAACTCAAACACCATTAACATTCACACCCTTGACCATAATTGACAATAAGGTGAAACAAACAAACATCAACAGTTACATTATTATTGATTGGAAATTGAAACCTCACTTGAAAATGAGACAAGGTGAAGGATGAAAGATTGTATGTGGTTGTGATGCTTGTAGGTATAAGCTGGCAAGTGAAACTATGATGGCTAAAAATGGTTTTTGTTGTTCTTTTAGTCCCACATCGAAATTTCATGTATTCGTAGAATTGTATATAAATAACTTTTAGATATCAACTGACAAAATGATAAGTTAATGGGCTACTCTATAAGTTATTATGCACTTAAGGCCCATGTGTTTTAAAAAATATTGAATGTAAAAAAGTATATAATGTTTTTAAAAAAAATCCACGTGTTTTATAAAAAATTTAAAAAATAAAAGAAAATACCACTTGCACCCATATAGAAATTTATAAAGAATCTAAAATATTGATTGTAAAAATGTATATAATTTTTTTTAAAAAAAATCCACGTGTTTTAAAATAATAAAAGAAAATACCACTTGCACTGCCATATAGGAATTTATAAAAAATCTTTAATGTAATGTGGCATGTGTACGAGGGAATCTGAAAAAAAACTTTATTAGAGGTTAAAATTAAATTTCGCTAATATTATAGGGTGTTATATATTTGACCTTTATTTTATTACTTGTATTCATGTTATTCAAAAAATACTACACCAAATATTCTATATATGTGCGGATACACGGGTATGTTACTTAGGGTCGGTCTTGAGCCCAATTAATAAGACCCATGACCTCTAAATAATTGAGGTCCTAAATTTTTTTTATAAATTATAAATCTGAAGAAAAAAAATATAATAATATTTTTTATTAAACTTAATGTGTAATGTAATGGGAAAAATGTTTTTTAATTAAAAGTTAATGGTTCAATATTTAGTGCCTACATATTTATTATTACAATATATTAATTTTTCAAAAAAAAATATAATATTATTTTTGTATCAATTTTTACTGAGACCGATTTTAAAAATTGACACAGAACCTCAAAATTATTGGAGACAGAGCTGCTTTGAGGTCCATACAAACATCTCACTGTTCCCCCCTAAACCAAGGTGTGAACATCACCGGAGTGTTCCTACCATCACCAACCTGCAGGCAACCGAGTGTTAAATTTTCTCTAGTGCTTATCCAGACAAAACTAAAATTATTACCCATATTATATTAACTTCAAAGAAAGACGTTATAAGAAAATCACCTCTTTTCACATGTATTTATGAGATCTATGACTTAATAAGAAACTTTTGAAAAATCGTTGAAATTGACATTATGATTTGGGAAAATACAAATTCAAAATTAATATCACAAATCAATTGGTTAATGTTTCCCTTAATAATTTTTGATAATGCATAAATTACAAATCAATCTTGCATTTATGTACTTAATATCACAAAGTATAGAATCACTCCTGCATGAGTCATTACTAAGGATTTTATTTAGGTTGTAATGTGGCTAGGCTACAAAAAATAATTAGTTTTATAAAGAAATTCAAATGTTCCTAAATGTGCCTAGTAAATAAGAGAACATGGTTCATTTGTACATCAATATTTGGTTCAAAATCTATTTCTTTTCCACTCAGAACTTCCTTTTACCTTAAACATTTTGATTCTTTCATTTCTTTTGTATTTTCTTTTCATAGAATTTTATTTTGAAAGTAGATATAGGATTGTCGGAATTTTAAGAATTGGATAAAGTAAGTATTTATTTGTTTTTATTTTTAGTGTTTGGTTGAATACGCGTGAAAGGTAGAAAATAATAAATGAATGTTGGTGGTATTATAATTTGGACTTAATTGAATAAAGAGTAAGTTTAGTCCAAAGTTTGGATTGTGGTGAGTAAAGAGATTAGTGTTTGAAAATCACATACTTATAAGTGTTTACTTATTATTGATGAAATTAAGAATGTCAAATAATGTCAATGATTATAAATATTGGGAGGTTGAGCGATGAATGAATGCTAGAAAAAAATGATGAGTGCAAAGAAAATATTCCTCCATCTCTTTTCAATTTTCGTATTTGTGGGGAATGTGTTCCAAACCACATTCCTCCACACCTCCCTCCTCCTCTGCTAACATCCACCACACTTCCACCACACCTCCCTCCTCCTCCTCCAACAGCTGCTTCAACCACACTTTCACCACACCTCCCAACTTCAACCCATGAAGAAAAAACTACAGGGTTTATTCTCTGCTTGATATTGTGGGAGAAGTGCAAAATAGATCTAACATATTATTCTAAGTTTGGATTGATATTGATAAAATTAGAAAATATAAATGAATGTTGGTGGTTTTATAATTTGGATTTAATTGAATAAAGAGTAAGTCTAGTTTTAAGTTTGAATTGTAGCGAATAAAGAGATTAGTGTTTGAAAATCACACGCTTAGTGTTTACTTATTATTGATGAAATTAAGAATGTCAAAGAATGTCAGTGATTATAAATATTGGGAGGTTGAGCGATGAATGAATGCAAGAAAAAAATGATGAGTGCAAAGAAAATACTCCTCATTCTCTTTTTAATTTTTGTATTTGTGGGATATTTTCCAAGCCACATTCCTCCGGACCTCCCTCCTCTTCCGCCAACATCCACCACACCTCCCTCCTCCTCTACCAACATCCACCACACTTCCACCACACTTCCCTCCACCTCCTCCAACAGCTTCTTCAACCACACTTTCACCACACCTCCCAACTTCAACCCATGAAGAAAAAACTGCAGGGTTTATTCTCTGCTTGATATTGTGGGAGAAGTGCAAAATAGATCCAACATATTGTCCTAAGTTTGGATTGATATTGATAAAAGTAGGAAATATAAATGAACGTTGGTGGTATTATAATTTGGATTTAGTTGAATAAAGAGTAAGTCTACTCCTATGTTTGGATTGTAGCGAGTAAAGAGATATAAGAATATTAGTGTTTTAAAATCACACGCTCAGTCTTTCCTTATTATTGTTGGTAAATTTAGATTATAGTGAGTAAATAGGTTATATTTGAATATGACACGTTAAGTGCTTAGTAATTGATGGTAAAAATTCATATGATTGTAAAAATGAAATGAAGAATGTTAAAGAATTTGAGAGATTATAAATAGATGGAGGTGGCGCGAATAATGAATGAAAGAAAGAATAAAAATGAAATGAAATGAAAAATGTTGAATAACTTTAGAGATTATAAGTAGATGGAGGCGGAGCGAGGAATGAATGAAAGAAAAAATGATTAGTGGAAACAAAATATTTGTCCTTTTCTTTTTAATTTTCTTCTTTGTTGAATGTGTTCCGTATCACATTCCTCGACTTCCTCCACAACTCCGTCCTCCTCCACCATCAACTTCAATCACACTTCCACCACACCCACCTCCTCCTTTTCCACAAAAGTCAAACGTGTGTGCGTGCATGTGTGTCTGTTTCAATCTGATTAGAATAGTCATTGATCATTCAAAGAGAGTTAAATTTTACAACTTTTATGGAAAATTGGTCCATTAATGCTAGCCACTTAAGACTTAGTAGTGGGTTTGACCCCACGAAAACCTCAAACAAAATTTTCTACGATGGTGTAAAAGGTAGGGATATCGATCTTTAGCCATACACGGTCCTAAGAATGTCAAATAAACTTTGAGAGAATACCTCATAAGTTCACACAGAGCCCAGAACATTGTACTTGTGATACTACACATATGCTTTAAACAGGTTAAAATAACACCAAATTTATTTCACTCCAATTATACTTTACATTGCATGATGTTACAAAATAAGAGCAATAACGCTTGAGGTCATTAGGTGATTGAGAAATTTTATTTTAAAGTTGTTAAAAATGCATTTGTATACCAAAGATCGGGAAGGTGAACCATACTCCAAGAAGGCTCTGTCAATACCACCCTATCTAGAAAAAACAAAAACGGTTAAAGAATAAACATGGTCCACCCAGGATGTGTCAATATCTTTTTTTTTATGTTTGATTTTTTATTCAAAGTTAGTATATATCCAATAACTCTCATGCATCACACACCTAGAAAATAACGAGTTGTTATAACCACCACTATATAAAGGACAAGCACGCTAAATATATTGTACACAATTTTAAATTGAAATTTCATTTTATTTTGTCCTTCACATACTGACTTGAGTGTTAGAATGTTAACTTTGCATGTCACCTCTTCCTCCTCAGCGCCTTAGGTTCAAGTCCGTTGTTGTATGTTGCAACTACAATTCTTCGATTCATTCTAATTCCATCACGAAACAATATATATCATACTATAATTAAATATTTCACTTAAATTGTGATAATATTTTATAATAGAATTTTAAACAATATTAATAGTATAATATCTGTGTATTAATATTTTAAACAAGTTCATCAAACAAGTAATTTGTCTTTTAAGTTTTAAAAACTATAAAACAGATTTTTAGAATAGTTTCAAACATGCCCTTAGTCTTTACTTATTATTGTTGGTGAATTTGGAGTATATTGAGTAAATAGGTTATGTTTGAATATGACACACTAAGTGCTTAGTTATTTATGGTACAAATTCACATGATTGTAAAAATGAAATGAAGAACGTTGAAGAATTTTAGAGATTATAAATAGATGGAGGCGGAGGGAGGAATGAATGAAAGAAAAAAATGATGAGTGGAAACAAAATATGTGTCATTCTCTTTTTAATTTTCTTCTTTGTTGAATGTGTTCCATATCACATTCCTTGACTTCCTCCACGCCTTAGTCCTCCTCCACCACAACCTTCGACCACACTTCCACCACACCTCCCTCCTCCTTCTCCATAAACGTCAAACGTGTGCGCATGCATGTGCGTGTGCGTGCACATATGTGTGTTTCAAGCCGATTAGAATAGTCATTGACCATTCAAAAAGAGTTAAATTTTACAATTTTTCTGGAAAATTGGTCCATCAATGCTAGCCAGTTAAGATGTTGTAGTGGGTTGATCCTAGGAGAACTTCAAACCAAATTTTCTATGATGGGGGAAAAGGTAGGGATACCGATCTTTAGCCATACACGGTCCAAGGAATATCCAATAAACTTTGAAAGAATACCTTATAAGTTCACAAGGAGCCCATATAAATGTACTTGTGATCATACGCATATGCTTTAAACAGGTTAAAATAACACCACATTTATTTCACTCCAATTATACTTTACATTGCATGATGTTACAAAAAAGAGCAATAACTCTTGAGGGAGATGATTTCGCCATCTTTGAATATCTAGACTAACCAAATTTGCTCCCTTACAACAAGTAAAAGATGATGAAAGTGCTCCAATTGTTGCAAGTCATTCTCAAAGTACTTCGAATACCTAAGATCGACAAGCTTCATTCCTATAAAGGAATCATTAGGTGATTGAGAACTTTATTTTAAATTTGTTAAAAATGTATGTGTATACCCAATATCGGGAAGGTACACCCATATAAAGGAACGACACATCCATTATACTCGTTACATATCCTATCATTTTTACCAGGGGTCAAGATGCCCCAATCTGAAGGTCAACCATACTCCAAGAAGGCTCCGTCAACACCACCCTATCTAGAAAAAACAAAAACGGTTAAAGAATAAACATGGTCCACCCAGGATGTGTCAATATCTTTTTTTTTATGTTTGATTTTTTATTCAAAGTTAGTATATATCCAATAACTCTCATGCATCATACGCCTAGAAAATAACGAGTTGTTATAACCACCACTATATAAAGGACAAGCACGCTAAATATATTGTACACAATTTTAAATTGAAATTTCATTTTATTTTGTCCTTCACATACTGACTTGAGTGTTAGAATGTTAACTTTGCATGTCACCTCTTCCTCCTCAGCGCCTTAGGTTCAAGTCCGTTGTTGTATGTTGCAACTACAATTCTTCGATTCATTCTAATTCCATCACGAAACAATATATATCATACTATAATTAAATATTTCACTTAAATTGTGATAATATTTTATAATAGAATTTTAAACAATATTAATAGTATAATATCTGTATTAATATTTTAAACAAGTTCATCAAACAAGTAATTTGTCTTTTAAGTTTTAAAAACTATAAAACAGATTTTTAGAATAGTTTCAAACATGCCCTTAGTCTTTACTTATTATTGTTGGTGAATTTGGAGTATATTGAGTAAATAGGTTATGTTTGAATATGACACACTAAGTGCTTAGTTATTTATGGTACAAATTCACATGATTGTAAAAATGAAATGAAGAACGTTGAAGAATTTTAGAGATTATAAATAGATGGAGGCGGAGGGAGGAATGAATGAAAGAAAAAAATGATGAGTGGAAACAAAATATGTGTCATTCTCTTTTTAATTTTCTTCTTTGTTGAATGTGTTCCATATCACATTCCTTGACTTCCTCCACGCCTTAGTCCTCCTCCACCACAACCTTCGACCACACTTCCACCACACCTCCCTCCTCCTTCTCCATAAACGTCAAACGTGTGCGCATGCATGTGTGCGTGTGCGTGCACATATGTGTGTTTCAAGCCGATTAGAATAGTCATTGACCATTCAAAAAGAGTTAAATTTTACAATTTTTCTGGAAAATTGGTCCATCAATGCTAGCCAGTTAAGATGTTGTAGTGGGTTGATCCTAGGAGAACTTCAAACCAAATTTTCTATGATGGGGGAAAAGGTAGGGATACCGATCTTTAGCCATACACGGTCCAAGGAATATCCAATAAACTTTGAAAGAATACCTTATAAGTTCACAAGGAGCCCATATAAATGTACTTGTGATCATACGCATATGCTTTAAACAGGTTAAAATAACACCACATTTATTTCACTCCAATTATACTTTACATTGCATGATGTTACAAAAAAGAGCAATAACTCTTGAGGGAGATGATTTCGCCATCTTTGAATATCTGGTCCAACCAAATTTGCTCCCTTACAACAAGTAAAAGATGGTGAAAGTGCTCCAATTGTTGCAAGTCATTCTCAAAGTACTTCGAATACCTAAGATCGACAAGCTACATTCCTATAAGGGAATCATTAGCTGATTGAGAACTTTATTTTAAATTTGTTAAAAATGTATTTGTATGCCCAGTATCGGGAAGGTACACCCATATATAGGAACGACACATCTATTATACTCGTTACAGATCCTATCATTTTTACCAGGGGTCAAGATGCCCCAATCTGAAGGTCAACCATACTCCAAGAAGGCTCCGTCAACACCACCCTATCTAGAAAAAACAAAAACGGTTAAAGAATAAACATGGTCCACACAGAATGTGTCAATATCTTTTTTTATGTTTGATTTTTTATTCAAAGTTAGTATATATCCAACAACTCTCATGCATCACACACTTAGAAAATAACGAGTTGTTATAACCACCACTATATAAAGGACAAGCGCGCTAAATATCTTTTACTGAATTTTAAATTGAAATTTCATTTTGTTTTGTCCTTCACATACTGGCTTGAGTGTTAGAATGTTAATTTTGCATGTCAGCTCTTCCTCCTCAACACCTTAGGTTCAAGTCTGTTGTTGTATGTTGCAACTACAATTCTTCGATTAATTCTAATTTCATCACGAAATAATATATATATATATATATATATATATATATATATATATATATATATATATATATATATATATATATATATATATATATATATATATATCACTTAAATTTTGATAATATTTTATAATAGAATTTTAAATAATATTAATAGTATAATATCCTTATTAATATGTTAATTAGTTATGCGAGACTCTCACAAATACAACTTTATTTTCTTAATTGTATTTAAAATAAATTCAAGTATTTTTTATTTATTTTACTTAAATGTTTGCATAATGTGATTATTATATTCGATTAATCAAATATAATTCATTTTTAATAATCACTTAGGATATCTTAGATCTTATTTTTGGACAAAAAATCCCATGTTCAATAAGGTCTCTTGCATGTATTAGTCACGGTTAAATTAAAGTAATTGTTGTTTTAAAGTTGTGAATTTTTAAAACAATTTTTAAGATAATTATCAAATAATGTATAAAAAAATTAATTAACAAAAAAATCAATCATGAATATTTGTATATTAAAAAAGTTTAAATAAATATTTTATTAAATAAATTTTCAAAATCAATAATAATAAAAATAATAATTAATGTGTGATTAATTTTATTAGTTCTATTAACATTGTAAAAGAATGAGAAGTATTGGGGTGGAGTCATGGGCTAACTCATTAATAAATCAAAATCAAAATTATTGAAAATGTGAATGCAGGTAATTTAAAATCATAAGAGTGTCATAAAATATTTCAATTAATTACTATACTGCAATTAATGAAAACAATGTGTTTTCCTTGTTTTTAACTTACCTCATTTTGTGTTTTAAAAAAAAAACTCATTTAATAAGTAAAACTGAAAATTGAAACTCAGAACATTTTTCGATAGTTTCTGTTTTTTAGATTTTAAAACAATCAATTTCAAAAGCGTTTTTAAAAATACTTTTAAAAAAGCAAGTTTATCCAACAAGTATTTTGTTTTTAATTTTTAAAAACTATAAAACAGATTTATAGAATAGTTTTAAATAGACCGGCCCTTAGTCTTTACTTATTATTGTTGGTAAATTTGAAGTATAGTGAGTAAACAGGTTATGTTTGAATATCACGCACTAAGTGTTTAGTGATTGATGGTAAAAATTCACATGATTGTAAAAATGAAATGAAGAATGTTGAATAACTTTAGAGATTATAAATAGACGAAGGTGGAGCGATGAATGAATGAAAGAAAAGATGATGAGTGGTAACAAAATATTTGTCCTTTTATTTTTAATTTTCTTCTTTGTTGAATGTGTTCCATATCACATTCCTCGACATCCTCCACACCTCCGTCCTCCTCCACCACCAACTTCAACCACACTTCCACCACACCTCACTCCTCCTTCTCCACAAATGTCAAACGTGTGCGCGTGTGCATGTGTGTGTGTTTCACGCCAATTAGAATAGTCATTGACCATTCAAAGAGAGTTAAATTTTACAACTTTTATGAAAAATTGGTCCATCAATGCTAGCCACTCAAGATGTTATAGTGGATTGATCCCACAAGAACTTCAAACCAAATTTTCTACGATTGGGGAAAAGGTAGGGATACTGATCTTTAGTCATACACGGTCCAAGGAATGTCCAATAAACTTTGAGAGAACACCTCATAAGTTCACACGGAGTCCAAAGCAATGTACTTGTGACCATACACATATGCTTTAAACAGGTTAAAGTAACACCACATTTATTTCACTCCAATTATACTTTACATTGCATGATGTTACAAAAAAGAGCAATAACTCTTGAGGGAGATGATTTCGCCATCTTTGAATATCTAGACTAACCAAATTTGCTCCCTTACAACAAGTAAAAGATGATGAAAGTGCTCCAATTGTTGCAAGTCATTCTCAAAGTACTTCGAATACCTAAGATCGACAAGCTTCATTCCTATAAAGGAATCATTAGGTGATTGAGAACTTTATTTTAAATTTGTTAAAAATGTATGTGTATACCCAATATCGGGAAGGTACACCCATATAAAGGAACGACACATCCATTATACTCGTTACATATCCTATCATTTTTACCAGGGGTCAAGATGCCCCAATCTGAAGGTCAACCATACTCCAAGAAGGCTCCGTCAATACCACCCTATCTAGAAAAAACAAAAACGGTTAAAGAATAAACATGGTCCACCCAGGATGTGTCAATATCTTTTTTTGTATGTTTGATTTTTTATTCAAAGTTAGTATATATCCAATAACTCTCATGCATCATACGCCTAGAAAATAACGAGTTGTTATAACCACCACTATATAAAGGACAAGCGCGCTAAATATCTTGTACACAATTTTAAATTGAAATTTCATTTTATTTTATCCTTCACATACTGACAAAACAAGTCTGTTGTTGTATGTTGCAACTATAATTCTTTGATTAATTCTAATTCCATCAAAACTATATATATATATATATATATATATATATATATATATATATATATATATATATATATATATATATATATATATATATATATATATATATATATATACACACACTATAATTAAATATTTCACTTAAATTTTGATAATATTTTATAATAGAATTTTAAACAATATTAATAGTATCTTCAGTCTTTTTCATTATACCAGCTCCATTTTTCATTCTTCCCAAACAATATATCATGCTATTAAGCTTGAAATTTAAGAGAGCTGCCTCACTTTGAATATGAGAAACAATATATAGGACCTTCTTTTTTTTATTCTCCAATTCAACTATGATCTTTCTCTGATCTTCCTCTGTCTTAAGATTTTCATCATACCTGTCACAAGTATCTTCTTTACACACATCTATATCTTCACAGAGGAAATTTTCATCACATGATTCAACTTCATCTTCCCATCTTCCAGAAAGAGCATTCACAAGTTTGACAGACTCAGTGTTGGACTCGCCAACACTGAGTAAAGCCTTTTTGTGCTTCTTAAGAAAGGTGGGACATTATGGCCTAATGTGAACAAAATATTCACACTCATAACATTGAATGCCTTTACTTTGATTGGAATTCTCCTCAGTTATGGTATTTTCTGAAAATCATCATCATTGTTGATGTCAGATGATATGTTCCTAACATTTGGTCTTTCTCTTCCGTCCATTCTTTTGAGAAATTCTAGTAAATTACTTTCCAAGTAATACAATGGTATTTGACAACCCTTCAGTGTCCAAATCTAATTGACTTCCTTTATCTTCAGAATTGGATACAAAAACTATGTTTTTATTCTTTCTATCATTTTTGTCACTAATAGCCAATTCAAAAGTTTGAAGTAACTTAACAAGTTCATCAACCCTCATGTTGTTGATGTCATGAGCTTTTTCAAAGGTTGTCTGTCATGACTTCCTTTCTATTTCAAGAACATTCATGTGAAAGTATTGAAAGCTTTCATCATCATTCATCTTTAGATTCTCAAATCTGGTAGTGATAAGTTGAAGTCTGAACATCTTCAATTTGGATGTACCTTCATGAGTTATCTTTGAGAATTTATCAAGCATCTTTAGCTATAGTACAAAAATTTATTAATCTGAAAACATTCTTGTCCACTCCATTAAATAGAGCATTCAAGGCTTTGAAATTTCTAAGAGATAATAAATCTTCCTCCTTAGACCAATCTTCTTCTGACTTCAAGGACTCATTCTCATCTTTGTCCTTCACAACAGGATAATTTCACCCTTTCAACACAGTCTACCAAGATTAGTTGTCCATAGATTTCAAGAAAGCTACTATTCAAACCTTCCAATAGTCATAATTTGCACCATCTAACAAAGGAGTCTGTTGTTATATCCTCCTTCCTTATCCATAGTACCAAAATTTATTCACCCTGAAGCTCACCCAAAAATAAAACAGGGTTCATGCTCTGATACCAATTGAAATTCTGGCACTTAAAACAAAAAATATTAAGACTGATGTCCCGACACCAAAATAAAATATCAGGACAAATGTTAAGACATCCTCTACCTGATACAGGAATTTGCTGAAGATGAATTATGTAGAAAAAATTCCTGAAGATAAACTAACACAATTAATTGTTAACCCAGTTTAATGCAACATCACCTACTCTAGGGCAACCAAGCTAGGAAGGAAATATACTATGATAATATTAGTTCAAAGCTAAACAACCCTAGTTTATAACTTATCACCTAATCACTACCTTGTATTATTTCTACCTACAAACCTTCAAGATATGAGATTCCCCTGTGACTTCCCACAATCACATTAGTGATAAAACCAATCGCAAACAAGTGACAAGAACCAAAACTGAAGATTACACTTCCAATAAATAATACTCAACTATTTGCTTAAAATCTCATGAGTGAGTATAATAACTTGACACACGGTCAACTCTTTGCTTAAAAGCTCATGAGTAATGGGCAAGTAACAATAAACAATCAGTCTAGCTCAATGTATCAAAAGATTCATGGGTGACACACAAAAATAAATAAGCACCTAAAGTAGTCTCTAAACCCTAAACTTTTATTTGGTGCACCCATGGTTTTTGTTGGGAATGCTAGCTATTTTATGTTTAGCAAGTCCTTATTATAGACTCTTGCAGAATGGGCTTGGATTCTTCAATCAAATCCAATCTTCTATTTTTAAATCGACTGCAAGATCTTCAACAAAAATAGGAATAAATTTGTAAAGTTTCCTAAAACGTATTAAGGATCCTTTTTAATGAAACCAAATCAAATTTGCATTGTTCCTAATAAAATCTTTTTGACATGCAAAAATCAATGAGATATATTCGAGAGAATTTTACAAAATCAAATCAAATCTGTCAAGAAAAATAACAGTAGTGCATGTTGTACAGTTGACCAAGATGTCAAGACATCTGGCTTAACATCTATCTTATATTCATGACAGTAGAACATGTCATGTCAAGATGTTGTGACATGTTGCTCAACATCAGCTAAGAACCATGTTTTAACAAAATTTATGTTAATCATAAAGCCATGGATCTAACTAGAGTTGTCAAAATGGGCTACCCAACCCTAAACGGGCTGGCCCATGCAGACCTCGGGCTTTTCAGGGTTGGGCCCAAAAAACTCATATTTAAATGGGGCCTATTTTTACTACCTAGGCCCAGTCCTATCTGGGCTGCGGGCTACCCAACCCTAAACGAGCCCATTTCTACAAAAAAAATCTCCTTATTTTTGTAAGTAACCAAACAATTGCATGCAATAATACATGTATATATAATAAATTTCATATCCAAAATTAAAATTTCTAAATAATCCATATAAGTTAACAATTAAAATGTAAAACAACACATTAGCTTAATTTAAAGTATCCAAAATACATCACAAATTATTCAATGTAGCACACAAAATTAAATAACTTGTTCCAATAAATTTTAAGTTATAAATATTCATGACAACTATAATGTTATAACAATTATAACAAGAAATTGTTATAAAATTTTATAACAATTATAATTAGGAAATGATAAATTCTAATTATATTTAAAAAGTTTAATTTTTTTCGGGCCGGCGCGCTACCTGTGGCTCATATGGGCCGACCCATATTTTTGAGGACTTTTTTAGGTTGGACTAAAAAAGACCCGAATGTAAATGGGCTCGAAAAATGAGACCCAAACTCTTACTTTTTTCGGGTCTGATGAGATGGCCCATGAGTTTCGACCTATTTTGACGGCTCTAAATCTAACGGTATATAATTTATTAATAATGAAAATTTTCTTCCAAAGTTACTTTCAATGGATGCAGATATTATCTTGAAGTTTGTATGAATTTTGAAATTTGAATCTTAATAAGATTTATTCGGACATTAAATTTTAGTGAATTTTGTCGGAGATTGAAATCCTAACATTGTTTTAGGAAAAATGGACCGTCTATTGATTTTATTGTGAAATAGGTGCCTCCGAATTTTAATCTCTATATGATACAAATGATATTTTTGAAATTCCATAGGGTGTATATAAACACCACATAGAGTGTAATGAACACCATCTAATATTTATGCACGCAGGCCCAGGTTGGGCCCAAAGTGTACGTTTAAACACTCCCTCAAATACTACCCTTGTTTTCTAATGTTCTATTCTATACTCTTTGCTCCCATCAATATTTTGATTTGCATCTCCCTCTTCTTCCTTTCACAACACATGATATATTTTGATTTGTACCATGTTGTATCTTTTTAATCATATGATATTTGTGAGATGAGTAGGACTTAAACCCATGACCCTTTTCTTTAAAATGGATAATAATTAAAGTTGCTAAATGAGTACTGAGTTAATATGGGCATATTTAGTATATGTTTTGTTTAATTTATAATTTGTTTTAATTAATATTGATAACAGTACGATATGAATATGATTTCTACAATATAGATGTTTGTGAGATCTATTTTTTTTTGTATGAATAAATAAAAAATGTATCATTATAAATATGTTAAATACCATTTGTTATAAAATAAGAAGAAAGATGATAAAATAGCAGAGAAAAAAAATATCAGAATAATTATGTTTTATTTTATTGACGTGTTTTTCTATGATGAAATTGATCCTATTTATAAATACAAATTGATATAAATAAAAAATAAAATAATGAAGAATAAATCATCCAATTATTCATAACACCATTAAAATTTTACTTATTTAACTTCGATAAATTAAAGAAAAACAGAAAGTGCAAATTAATAAATCCTCGATAAACTTGATAAAGTTTGTAATATTGATTAGTTTTGTGTTAGACTAGTTCATATAAAACCCAACTTTAATTATAATGAGTTTTTATTAGTAAACGGTGTAATAATCTGAGAAGGTTGGCCCAGCGAAAAGGAGTCCAGCGAAAAGGAGTTTGGACCTTAAGAATTTGCTCAACAACTTTCAAAGACTATGCGGGTAATTAATTTTCTTGAGTTTGTCCAACATTATTGACTTTAAATGAACCATACTAATGGTGAAATTAATCCTCTATTGGAATTTCAGATATCAAGTTTCAAAGAAAACCAACCCTTTGTATGGCAGGCAAGCCAACAATGTATGTCTGGAATCAATTACAAAAAAAATTCAACAGAAGCCATGTTTGGTGTTTGCATGCCCATTGAAATTTGTGGTAGATAAGTGTTTTTCTTTCTTTTTTGGGGGGTCATATACATGTTATTGTGCTTTCCACTTGTCAACCATTAAACAAATTATTCTTCACTTTCCACTTCATATATATACTTTATATTCCCATGTTTTATAACATGCATGCAAACAAATATTAACTTAATCAATTATCATTCTCCCTATTAATCTTATAAAGAGTCTATATAATTCTTATAACTTAAAGATTACAAAAGAAAAAAACTTAGGAAATAAAAATATCTGACATTTATAATATAACACCGATAACTTATAAGTCATGTTCTGCATAAAAATAACTTATTTTCATTGTTAGAAAATTATTTAAGCTTTTAAATTAATCTATCTTTCTACTTCAAGGCATGTACGATATAAAAGAGTCTTAGTTAATGGGCCATTTACACAAGAAAAGAAGAATGTACGAAGCTAGCTTTTAACCCACATGATCCTACCAATCCATTGATTCGAAAGGTTTAGCTCATTTTTTCATGTCCAATATATATTCTACTTTAAACAAAAAATACCCGACACAATCACGTGAACACGATAAAGAAATTATGAAATTTTGTATTTTGTATTGGCATTTTCTTTAAAAATGACAACTCCATGCTTGCATGTCTTTTATTTTCACCACGTTGGGTATTTTGTTACATGCATTGTACATTGGTTACCCTAAATGGAACAGAATATCCTGTTTTGGTATTTGAGTATAAACACACGGAAGACTTTTACAACATGTTTGATGTTTCTATTTATAAACTATGAAACTTGTTTAGTCTAAAAACATTGTAGATATTCGTTGTTAAATTTTTTACTTTGAGTGCTAATATGATAAATCAAAATTCTTTTTGTACGTAATGGAAAGGAATAATTAATTCATTTAGTGTTGTGGTTTGTAATCAAATCACACCGTAATTGTAGTGGGATGCGAATGCAAAGACTTCTACATTAATAATATTTTGATCGGAATTTAAAGTCATATATATGAATCGTTATGTTTGATTAGTGAATTAATAAATATTTTTTAAAAAAAATTTAGAATCGAACCAAATTAAAATTAACCAAGCACAAACTAAAACTGAATCATTCTGTTAAAAATATGAAACTTAACTTACAATAAAAACTGAACTTGCAATAAAAACTGAAAAATTCTAATGATTTGATATGTTCGAAATTCTAAATTGTTATATTAAACCAAAAACTTTGATTCAGTTCAGTTAAAATAAATAATTAAAAAAAAGTTTATTTAATTCGAATACTTTATATAATAATTTGATTTGATTCAATTCAAATTTTTTTTTAATAAATCTATACCATAAACACTATTGATAATTAACAATACTCAATTCTTTTATCTTTTTTGTTTTTACTAATTCACATATACTTTCTTGTCACTTTATCTTTCAAAATATCAATAGTTATAAGTTACTCAAGTCTTGGATCTCAACTTATACAAATAAACTTATCAACTAAGAACTCTAAAATATTAACTGAAGTTCTAGATTGATTATCGAGTTCATTTGTTGGAGTAACAAAATTTATCGTCAACAAATTGATAAGCGGGACATTAGTTTGAGATAATTTGTGTCAAGATTTTTGTAACTTAAAATTCAAAAAGGTTGATATGGAAAATCCTTCAAAGTAGAAGAAAGTCCAATCAAAATAATAATCAAAGTAACTATAATTAAAAATTTAAATGAGGATGGATATGATGTTGGTATTCCTAAGCAAGATCAAGTTTCTAATGTTAGTTTGGCTTTGTATCCTACTATTAGCAAAAATGCAATCGAGTCGTTTAAGAGTTTCTCACATTTAACGACCAATTACTAATTGGTCTCTTTATGGCCTACCCATAAGTTTTGTTTCTCTGCCACAAGCTACTTACACTCCATCATTAGTATGCACAAATTTTCCAATTTCATATGTAAGTCAAGGTGATAGAATTCGCATAAACCTTATAAGAAAAAGAAATAATGGTTTTCTTCGTAATTAAATGGAAAATCATATACCATCTTCAATTACTAACACCACTATGAAATGCGAACATGATAATTGGATAGTATTTCTTTATGTTTATGTTACATTTTTATTTTAGGACATTTAGGGATCATGTTAAAAGTTTTTGAGCAAGTCAAATACTTTAAAAATATGCACTCATGTGAAAATTTGTGTTTGGAGTCGATTCCTCGATATTAGGAATTGACTCCTTCTAAATACTACTTAAACTATAATAATACTCAGATGTTAATGTCATAGCATGCGAGATACTACTTAAACTACTTAAATACTACTCACATAGCTCATATCATGTAAAGCTGAAAAATTAGTAACACTGACATACCGAAAGAATTTTAAAGTTAATCATAATATACAAATACTTTGATGAATTTAGAGATTTAGATTAAATTAAACTTGTAATATCATTATAGATTGGTGTATTATGATA
Source organism: Vicia sativa (assembly GCA_021764765.1). NCBI lineage: Eukaryota > Viridiplantae > Streptophyta > Magnoliopsida > Fabales > Fabaceae > Vicia > Vicia sativa. The sequence goes on from CM038792.1 coordinate 128,127,443, forward strand.
GGTAGTCCTTGTTCTTAAAACAAAGTAATAGGTTATTCAAAACTGTAGCAGTAAGAAACCTATATGTTAGCCATGATTCCATTGAGTTTATCTAACTTAATCAAGAGAGATAAAAAGTGGAGTTAAGGAATAAGAGAATTTATATAGATATAGTATAGTTATTTGATGTGAATTAGAATTTGTGACTTTGGTTTAAGAATGAAAGTTTAATTTAAATTAAGTTTTAGGTGACTTTGAGATGTATTTTGGGTGTAATTTTGAAAATGAGTTATATGTAAAAAATTTGGGTATTTTGGTAAATTTTAGTTAATCACATAAATTTATTATGTAAAACAATATTTAACTAATTGAGTTCCTGAGGTATGATTTTTATAAAAAAATAAAATTTAATTTAAAATTTAATTTATTCTCCAACGATTTTGGCCATAACCTTCGACCCGTAAATTTAAATAAGTTGTCGTTCGACGTGTTAGAAAACTAACGGATAGGGCTATAACATGAAATAGTTGGTTGACTGTTTGATTAACATTTTGATGTCTATTATAGGAATGTTTGTAAAGGTTTGTATGATCATTAGCGAATCGTTGAGTTATAATAATGAAATATTGATGGTGTAATGAAATAACATGATTTGAGTGTATATGGTTGTACAAATGCAAAGTTATTGTTGTTGATATTATGATGATGTGTGTGTGCGCGCATTAAAATCTTTGTTGATGAAGAGAAAGAAAAGATATGTTGGAGATTGTATTTACTGCAAAAATCAGAAGTTTTAGAAAGTCGGACGAAAAGTCAAAAAATAGAAATCGAGGGGAAAAATCGGTTGGTGAATAGGGTCGTCCGTACAGATGAATAGTGATGTCCGTGCGGATGAATAATATTGTCAGTATGGTGAATAGTATCGTTTGTGGGGTTAATGGTGATTTCAGGTTTTCGGGATTTTCAATAGTTTCTCGTTTTACGTGTTTCGATCTCTTTCGGTTCGGTCCATGGATCCATGTATAATTGGATTGTGAATTTGAGATTTTTTTGTTAGGTATTTGCTATTATAAATATTATCTCTTATATGATTGCAGGTGTGACAATCTTAGAGCTTACAACAAGGGAGGACAAGAGTTTAAAGACATAACATCAGGTTTTAGCCATTCTTAAGAGAAACCTTAGAAAGGCAATGGTTTTGGAAACCTTTGGGATTATCTAAGGTTATTGGGAATTGAGAAACACTTGTTTACATCTTGGTTTGAGTTATTCATATATTGAAGTTTGAAGAGGTTGGGAACACTTAGGTAGAAAATAGGGTAATTCTTGGTCTCCATCAGGGTTGTTCTTGGGAACCTGAAGGCGAATGATATTTTCTTGTAACTCATTTGTAATCTCTTGTAACAACTTTCTGAGTATAGTGAATTAGAGAGTTTCTCTCTCCTCCTGAGTATATCGTTTAATCGAATTGGATACACAAACCTTCGTCTTTTTTCTCGCCTTATTCTATTATATTATTTGTGTACAAATTATTATTGATGTATACAATTTATTTTTTTGTTTCTACTATTCTTTGTCACACAAATTGATATTGAATTTTTTTCGTAATTAACAGCAAGATTCATAACAAGTGGTGTGGTGAGCGTGGAGCAAAGAGGTATTGAGCACCATGGGCAGATGAGAGATAGAGAAATTTTCTGGTAACAATGACTTCGGGTTGTGGAAAATTAAGATGCAAGCAATTTTAATTCAATAGAAGTGTATTGATGCTTTGAAGAGTGAATTATTGATGCCTGTAGGTCTTACACAAATACAGAAGACCGAGATGGTGGATAAGGCCAAAAATTCCATTATCTTGTGCCTTGGGGATAAAGTTCTTAGAGAGGTCTCCAGGGAGTAAACTGCGATTGCTATATGGGAAAAACTTGAATCATTGTATATGACTAAGTATTTGGCTCACAAGTTGTGTCTAAAATAACAACTCTATTCATTCCGAATGGTGGAGCATAAACCCATAGTTGAGCAGCTTACAGAATTTCACAAGATTAATGATGATCTTGAGAATATTGAAGTGAAGATTAATGATGAGGACAAAGCTTTACTACTATTAAGTTCATTACCCAGATCATTTGATGACTTTAAGGATGCCCTTCTTCATGGCAAGGAAGGTACTATTACTCTGGATGAAGTCCAAACGACGGTTAAATCCAAAGAATTTTCAAAGTCAAAATATTTAAAGATTGAAGATAGTGGTGAAGTCTTAAATGTGTCTATCGGAGGAGGTGAGCGTAAAGGGATGTCGAAATCAAAGAGGTACGATAAGTCAAAGGTAAAATGTTTTAATTGTCAAAAAATCGGTCACTTTAAAAGGGATTATCTTGAGAGAAAGGTCAATAAAAATTATGTTCAGACTGTAGTTGTCTTGGGTGAGGAAAGTTATAAGGATGCAAATGTACTATTAGTATCGAGTTTCGAAACTGAATATAGTTGGGTCATTGACTCAGGTTGCTCTTATCACATGTGTCCAAGAATAGAATACTTTGAAACTTTGAAGATGGTTCAAGGTGGAGTTGTTCTCCTTGGTGATAATAAGGCTTACAAGGTTCATGGTACTGGTACGGTCAAACTTAAATTGTTTGATGATCATGAACTTCTTATTCACAATGTGAGGTATGTTCCATAACTCAGGCAATTATACTGGAGTTGAACATGGAATTTTAAAGATTTCGCATGATGAGTTGATTATTGTTAAAGGGTCTAAAATATGTAGTCTATATATTTTAGAAGGTTCAAATATTATTCATTCATCATTAACTAGTGGACGCTTTCATGACAAGGAAGAACTATGAGATTTGGATTTAAGGCGTTATGAATGCCTTGAGAAAGTTTCAGAGGAGTATAATGTATTTTTCTGAAATTAATAGATAAAAATGCATGTCACTGCTGAGTTTTTATTGAATTTTTGGGGAAGATCTGAGGTTAAAACAACTTACTTGGTTAGTAGAGAATTTCTTCAGAAGAATAATAATGAAAACCAAGAGAGAAACCTGGTAGAAACTATAACGGAGAACTCAATTTTAGGTGAAGTTTCCTATTATGGACAATAGTAGTAGTAGTAGTAAGGGAACGACTACAGAGATCTCTGATTATCGTTTGAATCATGATAAAGTAAGAAGGTTTATTGTAGAATCTCAAAGGAACAATTATGCTAGCCTTGGATATTATGTTTTTAATGTGGCTGGAGGACTACAAAATAAAAAGAAGAAAAACCTTCCGGGAAGCATTTGAAAACAGGTGGAGTCAAGGGTGGTTGAAAAATCATACTTGTAGGCTTGTTAAATTGCCTATGAAGAAAAGGGTAATTAGAAATAAGTGGGGGCAAGTGGCGACATCAAGATTCAAGGGTTGTTTGAATTTGATCAAGGTTATTAATTTAGAGTTTCAACCTGGTCGAAAGAAGCAATGTTGTTGATGGTTAAATTGGTATCAACACGGTTTAAAGTCAAGGTAAAGATTGTTGTAAATGTTCCTTAAAACCTTTATGAAGAGAAAGAAAACATAATTTGGAGATTTCATTTACCGCAAAAATCACAAGTTTTAGAAAATCTGACGAAAAGTCAAAAAATTGAAATCAAGAAAAAAATAGGTTAGTAAATAGATTCGTTTGTACGATAAATAGTGATTTCTGTACTGGTCAATAGTATTGTACATATGGTGAATAGTATCTTGTGTGCGGTTAATGGTGATTTTGGGTTTTCAGCCTTTTTCGATAATTTCTCATTTTGCGCATTTTGGGCTCTTTCGGTTCAGTCCATGGATCCATGTGTAATTGGATTGTGAATTTGGGATTTGTTTGTTGGATATTTTCTATTATAAATATGTATCTCTTATATGCTTGAATTTGTGACAATGTTAGAGCTTACAGTAACAAGGGAGAGCAAGGGTTTAAAGGTATAGCATATAGTTTTAACTATTCTTAAGGGAAACCTTAAAAGGCAAAGGTTTCTGAAACCTTTGGGGTTATCTAAGATTATTGAGAATTGAGAAATACTTGTTTACACCTTGGGTTTGAGTTATTTATATATTGAAGGTTGAAGAGGTTGAGAAACACCTGGGTAGAAAATAGGGTAATTATAAGGCACCTTCAGAGTTGTTCTTGGGAACCTATGCATAGGGTATTTTCTTGTAACTCATATGTAATCTCTTGTAACAAATTTCTGAGTATAGTGAATAGAGAGTTGCTGTTAAGGACCAAATTGGACTAATTTTCATACATTTTTATTGGTCCTTTTAACCAAATTTTATTTAATTTCCATTATTTTATTCACACAATTTATAAATATGCAATTATTCTTGTTTGCATTTTAATTAGAGTAGATATTTCACTTTAGTTGTTAGTTTTGTAGAAAATTTGAAGAAAAAGAGTTACTTGAATGCATGTGCAAGTGGAAGAAGCAACCAAGTTAAGACAAGATCAAGACAAATATAAGGAAGGCCAAGAAAAGACAAAGGGAGCATAAAATAACTCAGTTCGCGTTGCGTCTTGTTGTGGCGCCGCGAACCTTATTTGATTTAGTTCGCGCCGCGTCCCTTATTGGCGCCACGAACTGTGCGTAATCAGAACTTATGTTTTGAAATAATTAGAAGTGTCTTGGGGTCAGCTCTCTTGGGGTAGCGTGAAAGTCTCTTTTTACTCATTTTTTGGGTCAAGGTAAATGTGTGGTTGCATGAAAAAGGTCACATCAATTGCAATCATGACATGTGAGTAAAGCAAAACAAAGAGGGAGAAAAGGAAAGAAAGGAATATAGTTTTGCTAGTTGATAATTAATTGGACACAATCAGATTTTTATCAAGATTTTGAAAGAGAGATAGAATTTTTGGGAGAAGAACAAAAGCTTCTTGAATGTCAACAATGGTGATGAAGAGCTAACTTCCCAAATTTTGTCAAGACTAAGGTAGTAGCTATTCCAAATCCATTATGTATCTCTTGTAATTCTTTGTATGTGAACAATTTGAGGTTGAATGTAGAGAAACTCTTGTATGGTTTATTGAATATGTCAAATTAAGTTATTGTTGAAAAAGATAATTTAATTTATGTTCTTCAAGTATTTTCTCAAGTAAGAATTGAATTGTAGAAATAGGTTATTTCTTGCTTTTCCTTATTATCAAATATTAGGGATTGTTAGATTAATATTTTGGATGAAGAAATTATCTAAGGGATTAATTTAATAAACATCACATTATCATTTAGATATAAATGGTATTGAGAGGGTAGTGGAATAGATTCAACCTATTGAGTTCACATACTAGTTATAAGTAAATCTATGGAAATGGAATAGTGAAACCAAGTCTTGACAAATTTCTTTTAATTGATAAAAACCACATTTTGAGTATTTTCAATTTATGTCACAAGTGCATGATATATTTCCAAACATAAACAAACCATTTTTACTTTGTAAACTTAAAGCAATTTTAACTATAGAACGGCGGTAATATCACCCAATCTCTGTGGATACAATATAAAAATATTTGCCGGAAATATACTTTTCAAAAGTTGCTCTCTCCCCTAGAGTAGATTGTTTGATCGAATTATTATTATTGTAGACCATTTATTTTGGTTGCTACTATTTTTTTCCTATCAAATTAATATTAAATTTTGTTGTAATTAAAACAAGATTCACAAAAAATGCTATATTGATGATGATTATGTGGTTGACGACACACTTGACTAGTCGATCTCGAACATGTGTGTGTTGCTATTGTTATTGCATGGTAAGAGATTATGCATTCATGTTGTTGGAACTTATGTTCTAAATTTTGTTGTGGGATCAATCATATGGTGATGGATCGAGTGCGAGTAGCTGAATCCTTTGTCCGAGGAATTAGTTAAGTGTCACCTATGGTGATGGTAGCAATTTGGTGTGCTCCGGATCCAAGAGGGAATCGATCCTATGGTCAGGATCGTGGAGTGAATTGAACCTGAGTGTTCATATTTTGTTACCACATGCATGATGATTCAAATGTTGATTCAATTGCATTGTGTTGAATTGCATATTTGTAGACAATATGTTATTTAATGATACTTTGGAATGTTGTTGTGTGTGTAAATGGATGATGTATGTAGGTGTGAGAACATATACAATTAATGTAGGACTATGTACATGTCATAATTCATTTTATATCTTATATCATATATCTTTTATTGTTGGATGTAATTTCTCACCCATTTTGTTTAAATGTTGCCTCCACGTGGATAACATGTTGATTCTTAGGAGTAGCATTACTGAAGTAAGTGGAAGGATAGCTCTTGAAGTGACTTCTTTTTAGTGTCGTTTAATTGTAGTAGGGTCTTTCTATAATCATGTAAAATCGGAATGGAACCATTTTCTGCTAATTATATTTGTTGATTGTTTTGTTGAACTTATATGTTATGTTGTTGAGAGTAGAACATTATGACTCTCTTATTTATGTTGATTGAAGTTGAGAAAGGTTTTATAAGACCAATGATGTTAGCGGCAAGCAAAAAGTAAAGTATTTATTTTTACCAGGTGATATTTACCAGTTAGGTTATATCGTATCCACAGAGATTGGTTATTGATTCGTCGTTCGATAATTCTATAGTTAATGAGTTTGGGGTTAAATAGTTGTAAAGAAAAGACAAAAGGTAAATGAACAAAAACTATAAAGGATAAACAGCTTGTCCGGAACGAATGCACATTATCCATCACATATTTAAATCTACCGTCCAATTATACTCAGCCTATGATACTCGTCCGCGTCATCACATACCCCTCACAACCCAATCTATTTCTAACCGAAATTGAGAATTCAACCCTATTACCTCGATAGCCTTGTCTGGCCTACCTTAATAACACAGAAGTCAACCGTGTCACTCGTAACGACTTTCTCTAGCTCGAAACAACCAGCACATAGGCATTAAGAACAGATACCCTAAGTGAATGTTAGCTCTAAACCTATTTCTAGCATTCAGAAACTAACAGATAATCATCCTAGGTAAGAAAGCAATCTATGTCTAGAAAAGCTCAAATCCCAAACACAAGGTAAAAACCTAAGACAATCACCAACACAGATTCATAAAAAAAATTTATCCAACGCCAAGGGCGACAAATATACACGAGTTCAAGGTAAATATACAAACATAACCAACAAATAGAGAAATACATAGAGAGGAAAAGAGATAAACCACAGATCTACACTAGTTTGTCAACATCAATCAAAGAGTAATCCACCTCTAATCGTCCATGAGCAAGCCCTAATGTTGTTTTCTAAGCTAATCTATCAAAAATAAAGGTTGATTGAAATAAGGATCAAAATCCACCCCAAAACCATAACCTAAAAAGTGAAAAAAATAAAGTTATAAAACAAATCTCCGACGACCGCGCTCAGTGGGCTCAGATATTTACACGTTAAACGGCCTTAATGCCGCTCAGCGGCAAGGGACGTTTCTGGTCAGCGGCCTCTAAAACTAAATTTCTCTCTGTCGCAACACACTCCAAAACGCGTTGAGCGGACTCTCACTGAGCGGCCTCACCGAGCTCAACGGCCTCCAATAAACAAAACTGGTCTTTTATTCATCAAAACTGCATCTTCAGAGCCGTGTCTTCGACACTTTATTCCTCGATGCTCCAACACACACAAATACCTACAAAAATACATTAAAACTAATCAAACGATATATTATGTACACAAAACACAATAAAGTGTATTTACAACAAAAAGTGGGGTTATTCAACGATTATTAACAAACAAGAATAGATAAGTGCCACAAAACATATACAAAATAACTACATTTTGGCACTTATCAATGTTTGAGATATTTTATTTTGAGAAACTCTATTCAAACCCCTTTCTTGTGTTTCTTGCACCTTCAAGTGCAATATTTTCTAATAGATATTTTGAATGATATCAAAACTAAGAAATATGAAATATTTGTATATTGGACGATATCTATCTATGTCTAGGTTGGATTTTCATCTTAGGACACTTAGGGATCATGCCAAAAACTTTTGGTCAAGTCAAACATTTCAAAAATGTGCATTTTTGTTTAAATTCGTGTTTGGAGTCGACTCCCTCGTATTAGGAGTCGACTCCCTCTGAAGCTTTATTTAAAAATGAATTTTATGTTAAAAATGGGTCGATACATATAGCCTTAATCTCTTTGTTTTATTCATTCACACTCTTACATCTATATATAGTCATTTATGCATCATTTCTAACATACGAAACCACAAATATACAAAGAAATTTCTCATCATCTTCATCTTTTCTATATGCATACACACAAACAAATTACACATAATCATTTTTTGTTTGGGTTCCATCTAGAGACAGCTTGATAACGGCCAATTAGGGTTCATTGTAATTGAGTGGGTTGAGATTTCTTTGGGGTTTCAAATAAGAAAACCAATGTAGGTTTTTCCTTCAAGATCAATTGGTGATTTGAAGGTTTTGAACAAGGTTATGCAATTTAGATTCAACCGAGTGAAATATTCGAAGAACAATGGATTTGGTCGAAGGAGTAACGCGAAACAGGTGATTAAATTAATAAATTTTGGGTCACGATACATTCATAATTTGGATTCATCTGAGTGAATTCTTAGAAGAACGTGGGTTCTTTTAAAGAGTAACATGAGACAAATGATCAAATTGGAAGTACACTTGGTCGAGCTAAAAATCACGGGGGGAGTAGAAGATAAAATCAACAACATACTTAGGATTTTTCTTGTTGGATTGCTACTTGCTATCTTATATCAAAACTTTGCAAAAGTTAATTTTCATTATCTCCGAACAGAATTGGGGGCCTACGTACCCATAGCAAGGCATATTGGGGAACTTCTTAAACAAATCCTTGTGTCGCTCTCTTTCTCTCTTACTATCTACTTTAAATTTTATTGTAAATTGTGAAAACTTCGATTGTGCGATCGATACATCGAGATAATTTTTTAGATTAATACCATAAACTATTTTTTTATTAGATTACAATCTTTGTGATTTTAATTGGTTTTTAACATCAACAAAATCAAACAAAAATATGATTTGTATCGATTGCACTCCAAGTGTTCGGAAGATTGTCGTAGTTAATTTTTATCAATTATTTTATTGGAAATATATTGGTTGTTTATATCATATGTAAACTCGTTCTATCAATTTAACACATATACGGTCTTTTCGATAACAGTTTGGATAGAAGATCGTTGAGCTGAATTTGTTTTTCTTCACCATAGTTTAAACATTTTTAAAACATAATTTTTAAATGAAAAAATTCATTTGCAATCTGTTGAAACCTCATAACAACAAGTGCTTTCAATACTACATATAAAATAGAATATAAAAAAGAAAAAGTGACATGAAAAGTACGTATGAAAGGAAATTTAAATGGTGTGGGACTGTGGGTGGGGGCGTATTGAGTGACTCATGATCCTTCCCTAAATTCCGAGGGCAACTTTGATAAGGACTGATCAAACAGGTTGCTCTTGTCTCTTTCCCAACACTATGTTCTTCATCTATGCCTATCTCCTTATTTTAAGCTCTACCATATCTATCCCTTTCTTTTTTTATGAACTTTTCTAATCATTCAAATTACCTATTTTAGATACAAGATAATTTGTTTGTTTTAGGAGACTATGAAGCGCCTACACGCCGAGTGAAAGGTGTCTCGGACACGGTCACTTATACGACATATATTTGATATGTTTTTGAAGTGTTCAATAGAAAAAAAAATTGAATTAGAACAAACACGAATACGACATTTTATTTTAAATATAGGACATGCTTCAAAAAAATTTTTTTTTAAAGAAAGTCCAACTCAAAAATAAAATTCTTTAAATTTTGTATTTTACTTCTACTCTATAAATTCAACACAATTAACTATAAAATTAGGATTTCTTATTTTTACCTTTGCTGACAGTGTTACGTTTTGTCTTTATTCTTCATGTTTTTTATGTTCTCCTTTCTTCTATTATAGTTATGTCATTCGATTATATTATAAAAAATTTCATCTTTCTTGAAGTAGCTAATTTGTCTTTGGATGAGACGTGTTTAGCGGCTGATTTTCTCAATATAGAGTGATTATGATATGATTTGTTTTATTTTGTTTTGATGGATTTATGTCTTATTTTTATTGATTAAAAGTACTAAGTTTAAAGTTTTGGTAGATTTATGTCTTATTTTTATTAATTGAAGGTCTAATTTTAAATAAACAAAAATTGTTATTTGTCATTTTGAAGTCTGTATAAATTCATTGTGCTAGTAAATTTTATTATCATATTAATATATAAAATACATATAGTCGTGTCTGTGTCCTGTATTTTTTAATATTAACAGAATCTCTGTGTCCGTATCGTGTCCCGTGTTCGTGTCAGAATCCCGGCTTCATAGCTATGAAATCACTTCCATATGATTCATTTAGCTTGTTTTTGAGGTTTATTTAACTTGTTTTAGATGTTCAATTTGTAAATTCCTTTATTGAAAATATTGCTGAGGTGACCTTTTTTTTTTTTTTTTTAACGATTGTTGACGTTAATTATTAATTTAAAATGTATCATTTTTTTAAAGTTTAATTGTACTTTTACATACTATAGGATCTATCGGAAAAAAAGAAGAATAGCTTCTTGTTTTCTTTTTAACTAATAGAGGATGATGACAATTTATTTTTCATCCATAAACAATATAATCACTATGTAATTAGTGCTATAATAAAACTTTATTATCGTTAAGTCAGTTTAATTAGTTAATAGTTACGTAAGCATATCATATATTCAAATATGTGAAATTTTATTTATTCACTTTTAAATAACGAATTTTAACCATTAAACTATTTTAAAATAAAGAATTAAATTCTTGTGTTGACGTACAATTTCATAATATCCAGATTTTTTTCATGAATTTATAGACGAGTGAAGGCAACTTTAGAGTGTATTTGAATTTGTCTTAAGTCGCACAATGTATAGATGGTTAAAGTTCGGGATCACAATCATGGTTATAGAATTAAGAAAAAAAAATTGTTTATTGTTAGAAGGATGGATTATCATGTGGTCTGGGTAGGAGTGTTTTCGTATATGAGGCTAATCAGAAGTTAGGATATCAAATACTATTATGTATGGGCCACAAGTTGGGTCTTTACATGGCCCACTATCATTAAAATACATTTAAAAAACAAAAAGTTATATTGCCACCTCTAAAATTAAACATGTCATTATCTAAATAAATTATTTCAAAATTACTCTTATTGAAATTTTCGATAGAATCCGTGAAATTTCAAAGTAATTTTTTGGAAAAAAATTTTAATACCGAAAATACACTGAAATTTTTTATATTGAAATATTTTTTTCAAAAAATTCTGTATTTTTCTGAAAAATTTCCAATTTATTTTTGAAATTTTTTTCAGTTTTTTTTTTGAAATTTTTAAATATACTGAAATTTCTGGCACAATTGCCTTGCCGATATTCATTCTTCTAATAATAATAATAACGAGTTATAAATGCATTTTAAACATACTAGTTATTTACACAATAGATTATTTAACAGGAAACAAACACACTTTATTATTATAGAAAATTAAAATTCAAAAATATGAAGCAAACATTGAACTTAAAAATTAAATTAAAAAAAAGTATTGATCAGCATTCATAATAACTAAAATAAATAGAAAAACTCTATAACTTCTATTTATTATCTCTAATAAGGTAATAAATATTTTTATCTGAATCAACAAAAAAATCACCAATCTCTAAATGAGTAACATTAATATTGCCACAATCTGAATCACCATTGTCATTAGCAAAATGTGTCTCAATCCTTGTATTTGTTGAAATTCTAGTGCCAGCAGACTCAGGATGTCTTGACATCTGATCTGACATTATAAAACAGACAAGGTGGGCATAAAAATAACAGTGCAGAAAACAAAAGAGCACACAAAATTGTTCACCCAGTTCGATTTTAACCAACCTAAATCTGGGGGCATACCAAGCCAGGAAGGAAGTCCATTATCAGTAGTCCTAGTTCAGAGTTAAACCTCCCTGTTTACACTCTTCACTTAATTCTTACCCAATGTCCCTTCTACCTAAGATACCTCACTTAGATAAGAGAATCTCCGCTCACTTCCAATCACCATAGTGATGTCTAGCAGTCAACATCTCAGCCACTACATCAACAACTTGACTCCTCAAACACAAAACCGTTTTGGAGAACATCACTAAAAAAAACAATCAAACTAGTGACTTAAACAAACTTGGAATTGCTTCACAGCTTATTCCAAGAACACAACTGCACTCATTGCTTCACAGCTTCTAAGTGAGTAAAATAAACCTCTCGCCTACAGGCTTCGAAGCACAAATCAGTGACCATCCCACAATCCGGGTGGTTCACTTACACGGCTAACCCTAAAGAGTACGTCTTTCTAAAATTGGCTAGCTTACTAAAACTAGGTTACAACTACTTATTTATAACTTATTACCCAACTGGATTTGGGCCTTCAAATAACAGTGTAAGTTGTAACAAACTTCTGTAGTAACAAAATTTTGCATAATCAAATATGCAGATAACTTCTGCTACAATTAAGGTTCCTACTGATTTTTCTCCTTAGCTCTTGGACCTCCACAGATGCGTTCAATTATACGCCACTTATGTTGCATAATATTCCCAGGATATTTTGCACAATTAAAACAAAACTGTAACAAACTTTAACAGTTCATTCGCGTGATGTCTGATGTCTAATGTCTGATGTCTCGACATCTCATTTGACATGTTATTCCAGATGTTGAAAAACTTCAACACAACATGTTTAGGCATTACATTATTGTTGTCATTATTTATTTTACAAAATTAAGTCAACCCTTAAAATTGAGGAACTTACAATCTCCCCATTTGGCAAATTTTGACTAAAACAAATATATATAATAAAACATTATATTGCATTAGCAATAATAATTTACAATTAACAATTAACATCTTCTTTAGTAGAAACATCTTTTGTCTTCTACACACATCTTCAGATCTTGAGTTCCTGCTCATGTCAGAATATCTCATTTGACATCTTCTCTCCTACCTTGCACTAACACGGGGCTAGTATGGTAGTGAATGGAGAGACTCGGTGTTGGATTTTGGGATATACTGCCGCCCGAGTAGCCTAATCAAAGCTCAGAGTGGCCTAATCAAAACTCGGATCACAAGCCACAATTGATTTTCTTCTTTCTAGACGAGACATGATCTTTTGAGCGTTGTGACTTAGATACAATTGTTTCAACATCTGTGCAATATTGACACAGATACAAATACATTTTATCTCCCCTTTTTAGTAAAAAATTGACAATGGGAGCCTTCACTAAACCAGACCCAGGAACATGACATTCAGATTCGAATGAACTTCATTGTGATGAGGTTTTCATTGTCTTTATGAAGAAAATAGGGGTTAAGGGGTCCTCTATAAATAGTATAGCTGAAGCTCTAGGAGTTCACCGTTTTTAGTCCTTGGTCAAGCTGACAGAGGTTCTGTTTTGGAGGACTATATTAAAGACAAGGATGTACCGTCCAAACTAACTCTAACTACCTTTAATAGAGATTGACAGTTTCTGGAGAGAAGAGTTAGTTTCAATAAAGGCACAGAATACTTCATGCAGTTACATGTGATTATTACCTCTTATTTTACTAATCTGGACTACTTCTTTTTTAAGTTATCATAGCATGTGACTTTGACTAGATTCCTCTGCGAGCCTATAATATTCTGGATTTATGATACTCTTGTGTGTCCATGCCTTCTAATGAATTATGTATTGAGGACAAGTCATGCTACTATAGTCTGAATTACTTTAAATAGGCTTTAGTGCATTCAAACTATTTTAACATAAGTGTTTTCTTTTTGATACCTGGAAGATAATTATTTCTTCTATTTATATACTTCACTTATGGTTGATGATACTTAGTGAAGTTTAAACTGCATTGGTAGTCATGCATTTGAAAAGCATACTACATCTATAATATATCTTTATTCTTCACAGTGGATAGAAGCTGTCATCACTCGATAGTAGAATTTGAAGATTTACAATGCCAAGTATGATGTTCCAACATCTTTTGGGACATTATCACAGAGTCCATATGCCTTGGCTCTGATATTACAATAACACTTATTGTTCAAGACTTTATGTCACTTCAGCACATAACAGTATACACTCTCCTTCACATCAGCTAATGAAATATTTCTCCCCCTCAATAGCAACTTGACATACATATTAACATCAGGAAGAATAGATGTCTAAACATCAGATAGGAAAATCACATATGCACATACAATTTAAACATCTCCAATAGTTGCTTCCTTCCCATTCATAACCCCAACTAACACTCAACACATATAGTTGTTGTTCCTCACATATATAGTTACTCCCCCTTAATATCGGTATTCCTCCGTTTAGCTTCCAAGATGAAGCCTTTCATAAAGTTGTTACTCCCCCTGAGTTATACAGAATAAGGACATCCTTGATGTTGGTCCTTATAATACTTGAAGTATTCTTTATTTGGAATTTTCCACAACTTTCAAATTAGGAATCCTTAGTTTACTTGCTACACAAGATTCAGATTGCCACACTCTGGAAATTGTAATAGAAGAAACCTCATGGTTAACGATTCGTATAACCATAGATATGTATTCAAAAGATAAGTTTGAACCTTATCTACCTCTTTCAGTCTCTGGTGTCTTCAATAGTTGTGATGTTACATCTTCATGTAGGACATTCTCTTCATCACATACTTCATCTCTTCAGATTTCCATACAGCTATCATAAATATCCAGCTCTCATCAAGATATTTGTTAGAATATGTACGCATCTCTTAACTTGAATCAGCTCTTCAAATAATCACCATATAATGTTGCCACACATCCTAAACTTGTGAAGATCATAGTGAACTTTGATACTTATATTTAGTTCACAATATTCCATGAATCCATCAGAAAAATACTCAGCTCCCGACATAGTATAAGTGGTTTGGCATTCAGGCTACATACTAATAAGTACTAAGTCTCCCGTCAAAGTACCTATCAGTTAGTCAGTTAGAATTGTCTACTCACATTAGATCATCCTAACTAATTTCATCTTCACACTCACATACTTCTCATGATTGAATACAATAAGGTGATGTTTCAAAATCTGATACGACATCATCCATTATGGTACTGGGGTTAACATCCATAATATCTCATTCATAACACTTGGGGGGAACATAAGAAGCACAATATACACCACCTTTACATCCAAACAATCAACATAACCAAGGAATAATATGAGCCATATCTCAATAATCATTTATTCAGACTTTCATTCTAATTTTGAGATGATGGATGCCATAGTCTGTACCTACAGAGGAGATTACCTCAACTAGGTTTCTGGAACAGACTTACTTATGGCATGACACAGAAATATCCAGATTCTTCAAAGCAATCTGACTCCCTTGATTCTTCCAGACAATACCCTTCCAATATACTATATAGGGTATTCAAATACTCAGGACCATAACTCATTGTGGTTGGATCACAGTGTTCAGCTCCAAATAATATTTGTTCTATGGTCATGAACAGAACTCCACATATCTTTATGAGTTTTTTTAACTTGAATTGAGTTTAACTTCCATACTCCCATAAGCTTAGGTCATAAGTAAACTGACATCTAGAGTAGAAGGCTTTCTTGATTGTGTCCTGATCAATTAATACAACGCATATGTCTCATCTTCCAGATCAGGAGTAGGTTCCAAACATATGTACTCACATTACATTTTCTTAGTACCCAAAACATTTGTTCTTCAATAGGTAGTTGCATACCAGTAGCAATAATGTTCTAACATCCTATAGAACTTTAGTTCTATCTCCTTGGAACACATCATCCTTGATAATATTCAAGGTCTTCAAACAACTTGCAGATGAATATGAGAATCATTGATCAATTGATACTCATCAACTCTATTAATAAATGCCTTTATGAGTGGACTTGAGGAAGATATCAAGTATCTTTGACACTTTTAATATAGTTGTGAAAATCTGCCAAATATTTTGTTGATAAAAATAACCCTATGATTCGTCTTGCAGTTTGAGGGTTGCATCAGAGGCTATGCAGCGAAATATAGCCATACTTCAACAGAATTTACACAATATCTACTCCTTAATTCAAATTTAATCATGACATCTAAGGATTGAAAATAAATCAACCCTACAATACGCTTGCTTCTTCACCAAGCAATAGACTAGACCTAACCAATATCCTGACCATATGGAAACACATAAGCACAAAAGTTACCTTATCAATATCTTCACTCTCGCATGAAGGTTTTGACAATCTCTTTTTTGTGCTAAATATAGGCTGAACAATTGAATCCAAATTCTTCACTCCCGCATGAAGTCTTTGAATTTAACTTTCTTATTCCAGCTTCATTATCTTCTCTCTTCAAGAAGGTAGAACAATTCTGGTTAGGTTGGTCTAGTCCTCCACAACTAGGTCTATCCTCTACTTCAAGGGACCATACAATATGAATACTCCTTATTCAAACAATCATCTACCTTGTATACAACTAGAAAGTATCCCCCATGGATCTCATCCAGAAACAGACAGGATGCCTGCACTGATACCAATTGAAATTCTGGTGCCAACAGACTCAGGATGTCTTAACATTTGATATGATATTATAAAATAGACAAGATAGGCATAAAAATAATAGTGCAGGAAACAAAAAAACACATAGAATTGTTCACCCAGTTCGGTTCTAACCAACCTACATCTGGGGGCATACCAAGCCATGAAGGAATCCATTATCAGTAGTCCTAATTCAGAGTTAAACCTCCCTGTTTACACTCTTCACTTAAACCCTACCCAATGTCCCTTATACCTAAGATACCTCACTTAGATAAGAGAACCTTCGCTCACTTCCAATCATTGCAGTGATGTCTAGTAGTCAACATCCCAATGATGTCTAGTAGTCAACATCCCAGCTACTGCATCAACAACTTGACTCATCAAACACAAAACCAGTTTGGAGAATATCACTCCAAACACAAAACAGTCAAACTAGTGACTCAAACAAACTTTGAATTTCTTCACAGCTTCTTCCAAGGACACAACTGCACTCGTTGCTTCACAGCTTCTAAGTGAGTAAAATAAACCTCTTGCCTACAGGCTTCGAGGCACAAATCAGTGACCATCCCACAATCTGGGTGGTTCACTTACATGGATAACCCTAAAGACTACATCTTTTTAAAACCGGATAGCTTACTAAAACTAGGTTACAACTTCTTATTTATAACCTATTACCCAACTGGATTTTGGCCTTCAAATAACAACATAAGCTGTAACAAACTTCTGTAGTAACAAACTTTTGCAGAATCAAATACACAGATAACTTATGCTATAATTGAGGTCCTTGATGATTTTTCTTCTTAGCTCTTGGACCTCCACAAATGCCTTTTATTACACATATTCCCATGATATTCTGCACAATTGAAACAGAACTGTGACAAACTTTAACAGTTCAGTAGCGTGATGTATGATGTCTAATGTCTCGACATCTCATTTGACATGCTATTTCAGATGTTGAAAAACTTCAACACATCATGTTTAGGCATTACATTATTGCTTCCATTATTTGTTTTACAAAATTAAGCCAATCCTTAAAATTGAGGAACTTACATTTGTAATTTTTAGTGATTTTTGGTAAAAATTAATAAGGTGTTTTGGTGTACGACAAGTGCGACCCCAATGACTTTTCCCCACAATGATAGCAAATATTTTCTTTATTTTTGCTACTCTTACCACATTTTTCATTATTTTTAGTATCTTTCTACTTCTGGTGAAAAGATGTATTCTTATGATTGATATTGCAACTATGATCAAAATTAAGACCACGAGCATAATTATGGACACGACCACGATCATGATTTTGTACACAGTGATTGTGTCTTGCTACATTCAATTCTAGGAGTGGAGCTATACATGCAGGACGAGCCTCATGATTTTTCATGAAGAGCTCGTTATTTTGTTCAGCCACAAGAAGACAAGATATCAAATCAGAGTGTTTATTAAACGCTTTTTCCCGATATTACTGTTGTAGAAGCACATTGAATGCATGAAAAGTGGAGAATGTTTTTTCTAACATATCTTGATCAGTTACTTTTTCACCATATAATGTCAGCTTAGAAGTTATTCTAAACATTTCAGAATTATAATCACTTGCACTTTTAAAACTTTGCAAGCGTAAATGCATCCAATCATAACGAGTTTTTGGTAGAATAATCAATTTTTGATGACCATATCTCTCTTTTAAATTTTTCCACACGACGAAGGATTATCATGAATTTTACCTTTTGTTGGTTAGATGATGTATTTCCTTCTTTAATAGCATTATCGTCCTTCTGCATTTAGATGGATTTCATCATCTAGAGCTCAAGGCAAATAATTCTTTCCCGGGATGTCAAGAGCCCCAAATTCAAGTTTTGCAAGATTTGACATACTTAAATCTATTTAATCTAAATAAAAAATCAATAAACATATCTAAAATTAAATATTCAAACAAACCAGGTTAAATAAAAAATTTACAAATTATTTACAAATAAAAAGTTTATACAAACAATTTATGTCTTATTGATTTCATAAGAAAAAAATCTATATTTTAAAAATAGAAGGTTTTGCAAATTAATTCAGATACGTAATTATTTATTTTTGTTCATAAATTTTAATATTTTGATGTACAGTCAATTAAAAAAAAAATCAACAATCAATTAATATATTTCAACATATATAAAACAAATTATCCAAATATATTATAAATAAATATAAAAAAATAAGTTACTGTCAAATATATGATAAAACTTGCTTATAATTAAAATATAAAACTTGCTTTATCAAATATATCATTTCGTTTTATTTTATATGATAAAACTTATTTTTATCAAATATATCAATTCGTTTTATTTTAAATGATAAAACTTATTTCATTTTATCCATTCATTTATTATAAAATTTTATCATAAAAATAAGCTACACTCAAATATATTAATTCGTTTTACTTTATACAAGCAAAGTTTATATACGATAAACAAATATCATATCAATTTGATCAAATGAATCTAAACATATATTCTAACTAAAGTTTTAATTTATGTTACCAACATTTATTTTTCGGCATCCAAAAAACAAATACGATCAAACATAGATTAAAAAAAACACATGATAAATAATTTTTTTCCTATCCTTTAGTGATGCTTAATATGTTCTTCAGGAATTATATAAATAATTTATTTTGCTATCCTTCAAGGATAGCTTGATAAGTTCTTCAGAAAATATATAAATAATTTATGTTGCTATCCTTCAAGGATAGTTTGATAAGTTCTTCAGGAACTATATAAATAATTTATTTTACTATCATTCAGGGGTATATAAATAATTTATTTTGCTATCATTCAGGGATAGCTTGATAAGTTCTTCAGGAACTATAGGAATAATTTTTTTTTGCAATCCTTCTTGAATGAATGAAAATCATCACTGATTTTCTTTTTAATTTTCTAATCAATATTTATAAATAACACATAGAGAATATATATAAAAAAATAGTACCTTCTAAGTGTCGGGGCTTCGTGTTGATAACGTGTAACAGAGAAATAAGGAATAAAAAGAATAGAGAACGATCGAATAAGATAGAATAATTTTGTATTATTTCATGAGTATAATCGTATACAATGAGATTGGTCCTATTTATAGGACATCATATGGATAATATAATAAATACAAAATGATTAAATAAGGAATGAAGTTATTAGAAAACAAAAGTGATATTGAACAGCTGAGGTTCTATGAGCACTGGGAGGTCAATCTCATCCGCCGCCATCCTTTGGGAGCCATCAAAAGCTTTCAAAGAACTGGGTTTCATAACTGCCCCTTATACCTATAATTGAGCCAAAGTTATCTTTGGGATCACATTCAAGGCTGAGCTTGTATCAACTAATACTCTAGCAAGAGTTGTTTCACCACAAGGGACAGAAATATGAAGAGCCATATTATGATTGCATCCATTCGGAGGGAGATCCGCATCAGTGAAGAATAAGCAACTATTATCATCCAGGCCTGAAATGGCAACACCCAACTGATTAACCGTAATATCCTCAGTTGCATACGCATTGTCAAGGAATTTCAGAAAGGTCATTTTATGTGCTTCAGAACTCTTCAGTAAGGACAAAATTGAAATCTTTGCAGGAGTTTGGCTAAGTTGATCAACCACTTTGTAGTCAGTCCTCTTGATAATCTTCAGAGTTTCATCAATTGGTTTAAAGGCATATTTCAATTCTTCTGCACTTATATCAACACCCCCATCCTTCTTCAAGGGAGGTTCTAACACTTTCTCTGCAACCCTACTTTTTCCAGATCTTGGTGATAAATACGACCGCTGCGGGTTATGCCACTTGCACCAGTGATATTTTCAACAGCAGGTTCTTCTAACACCACAGACTTACCACCCACAACAACCTCAGGTTCATAATTCCAAGGTACAACCTTAGTATTTTCATAAGGAATCTGAATATGAGGGTAAATCACCATTGGCTCAACCGTCGTAACAGGTTCTTCTTCCTTGATAGGAACCACTAAAGATATATGAATCCTCTTATTGTTGATGAGTGGTACCACCATATCCACTTCATTCTCTGTCTGAGCTCGGCTAAACTGAATCTTGTGTTGCTACATTAACTTCTGCAAACACACCTTGAATTCTAAATAGTCTTTTGGGTTAATTTGACATATCCGACAATCATCATGGGCACCCTTCAGCAAATCAGTTTTTTTCAACTCTTCAAACACCACCTTTAATGACATTTCAAATTGATCCACCTCCATAACCAAACTTCTTTCTTCTTCAACCAAAGCATTCACTGACGATGACCCATGCCCTAGCAAAGGGTTATTAGCAATGTTGGGGACATCAGCAAAAGTCAACAATTTTCTATCAATAAGTTCTTGAACCTTGAACTTAAATTCAAAATAATCCTCAATAGTATGACCAGGAGAATTAGCATGGAAGGCACATCTAGCATTCTCATTGAACCATGGCTTGGGTGGTCTAGGAACAGGCTTCAATTCTCTCGGCACCACACTTCCATCTTGAACCAAATATGGTAGGAGGCTCGTATAGGTCATGGGAATATATTGGATCTCTTCCTTAGAGTACTTATGATAATGCAGATTTTTCTGTTGCCCTAGACTCTTACTCGGACTCTTACTCTGCTACTGTTGAGAAACTTGATTTTGAGGAACCTGAGCAGAATAAGGCATCTGCATCTACATTGGTTGATGATACGACATGCCAGGAATTTGCATAGCAGCGACATAAGGATACGACATATACAGTACTTGGACAGGAGCAGGTCTAACTGATTGTCGTCCTCTTTCTCTGCCCCTTGGTTCATAAACAACATTGGTCTCGACCTCGTTTCTCTTAAAACCATTAAACGGCTTCTTAGCTGCAGACGACCCGACACTTCCTCCTAATATCTTACCAATTTTCAAACCTTCCTCTATTTTCTCACCCACCATCACCAGATTAGAGAAATCAGAAAAATTACTTCCAATCAACCTTTCATCATATTGCACCGACAATGTTCCCATAAACAAATCATTTAACTCTCTTTCTACTAAAGTTGGTTAAACCCTCGAGGCTAATTCCCTCCACCTTTGAGCATATTCTTTAAAAGATTCCCTCTCCTTTTGAGACATATTTTGTAGCTGTACACGATTAGGATTCATGTTGGTGTTGTAGTGGTATTATTTAGAGAAAGCAACAGACAGGTCATCCCAGGAACGAATATTTGACTTCTCTAGTTGCATATACCAATCAAGGGATGCCCCTGAAAGACTATCTTGAAAACAGTGAATCATCAGCTTGCTATTTTTAATGTGTGCCGCCATCTTACGATAGTACATCCCCAAATGAGTATCTGGAATAATTACACCCTTATATTTTTCAAAGTCATGTACTTTGAATTTTGGGGGAATAATAACATCAGGAACAAGACATATTTCCAACGCACTCATACCGACAATATTTTTTCCTCTCAACTCCTTCACTTGTTCAGCCAGTTCTTTGCACATCTTTTGTGCAACCAAATCTTGAAAAGGAGCAGGGTTGCCAACAGGTATAGCACTCTGGTAATATTGTTTCATGTAATCATCTCGCATCTCTTCATCATCTTGAGGAGACACCGATCAGTTGTTCTCTTGTTCATCTCCATCTTGATCTTGCTCATTATTTCCCGTAACCTATGTAGAAATATGCGCCGCTATAGAAGTACCATGATTATCGGATCCATTGAAGAAATTAGGAGGTATCCCATAAAGTAACAAATTGGGTACTTGCACGCCAACCAAATGAGACAGAGTGTTGTTGGCACTTCGGTGAACTCTTGTATTGCCAACAACAAAGGAAGAAATAGCAGTAGTTGCCGTATTGGTGACAAAAGACGCCTCAAGGGTGTTTGCAGCGTGAGTTGTAGTGGAAGCATTGAAAGTAGCAGCAATATTATTCGCTGCAACAGCAACAACAACAACTTCATTGGTAGATCGTTCCTCTTCCCTCCTGTGTTGAGCAGTCATCATTTCCATAAGCTGGTCCATATTGGACTTCAACCCGTCGATATCTCCTTGCACAGCAGCTTATCTGACTTCATATTGATCCATTGCTTTCTTCGTGTTGGCTCTCGTGCCGTACGGATGTCGAGTAGTCGGCTTGAATCTGGACGAGAGGAAATGGAATGAGTTTGGTGTTCTTTTGTTTTATAAAAATGCATGATTATGTATGGTTAATGCAAAATGCTTATGATCATGTCCCCACTTCCAAGGATCCTTATCATTCTCGTTCGCTTATAATCAATCAGCTTAACAAGTGGAAGCGATATCTGCTCAGATCTCACTGCCCTGGTACACTGACTATGTCAACTACTTGGCAGCGAGAGTTCTTCCACCCTATCTAACTTATCAACAAAAGAAGAAATTCTTTCACCATCTCAAACACTATTATTGGGACGAGCCCTTACTATTCAAGTGAGGTCCCGATGGTATCTTCTGTCAGTGCGTTCCAGAGAGCGAAGTAGAAAACATAACTTCTCATTGTCATGAAACCCCTTATGGTGGCCATGCTAGCACTTCAAACACCTGCGCAAAGATTCTACAAGCTGGCCTTTATTGGCCCAGTCTATGGAAAGATGTTCATGCTGCAATTATAAAATATGACCGGTGTCAACGCACTGGCAACATATCTAGATGCAATGAGATGCCACAAAAAGGTATCCTAGAAGTAGAGGTCTTTGATGTGTGGGGAATTGACTTTATGAGACCTTTACCATCTTCTTTTGGAAACAGTTACATACTAGTTACAATAGATTATGTATCTAAATGGATAGAGGCAGTAGTCTCTCCAACAAATGATGCACAAGTAGTGATTAGATTATTCAAAAACATAATTTTTCCGAGATTCGGTGTGCCAAGACTAGTCATCAATGATGGTGGGTCTCATTTCATTTCCAGAATTTTCGATAAACTCTTAGCAAATTATGGAGTCCGATACTGCGTAGTAACACCTTACCACCCAAAAACAAGCGGGCAAGTGGAAGTCTCTAACAGAGAGATAAAGTAAATACTTGAGAAAATTGTTGCCACATCTAGGAAAGATTGGTCGCCTAAGCTACATGAAGCATTGTGGGCATATAGAACATCATACAAGACACCCATTGGAACCACACCTTTCAAACTAATTTATGGTAAGTCATGCCATTTACCCGTGGAACTCGAACATAAAGCCTATTGGGCTATTAAAACCCTGAATTTGAATTACAAAGCCGCTGGAGAAAAGAGAATTCTAAACATCCATGAATTGGAAGAGCTTAGGCAAGATGCGTATGAAAATGCCAAGATCTATAAGGAACGAACTAAGAAATGGAACGACAGACGCATCTCTAGGAAAGAATTTAAAGAGGGTGATGTAGTACCCTTTTTTAACTCTAAACTTAAACTATTTCCAGGAAAACTCCGTTCCCGATGGTCAGGACCTTTTGAAGTTATTAAAGTACACCTGAGTGACGCTGTTGAAATTAAAGGAAAAACTAGTGATTCGTTTAGTGTAAATAGGCAGCGTTTGAAGCACTACCATTGTATCGAAAATAGAGACTACTCATCTAGACTGAGACTTATACCGCTGTCGGCTGAGTCACCAAAATAGTTTTTCAATTTTCAAAATAGATCGAGCTTCCGAGGTTAAACAAAGCGCTTTGTGGGAGGCAACCCACCATTTTTTTGCTATTATTAAAAATTCTATTTATTGAAAGTTTTAATTTATTTTCGTTAAATGTTTTTCTTAAAATTTTTATAAATTTTTTTGTTCTTTCCTTCTTTTCTATTTTTAGGCATTAGGCTGACGCTGATTTAAAACTATTTTGACTTACTTACAGGATTCACATTTCCTCTTCACTGATTTTTGCTATGGATTTTTCTGACACTATGCATGTCTCATTCGTGAGTGATGCTCAACAGAGACGTTATGAGATGCTTGCTCGGAGAGAGATGTGTCCCACCATTTATGTGCATGATCCCACATTGTCCTCCTTGGGCATCAGGGAGAATGTCCTCTTCATGTTTAACCAGATTGGTTGAGATTACTTTATTCATCGCCAACATTCTACCTACCGCAACCTGACGCTGGAGTTTCTCAATTCCTTGCACTAAAACCCTGATGTTGGTTTAGGGTTGGCTAGAGGAGTGGTCTCGTTCAGATTATTTGGTTTTACTCACAGGTTCACCACCCGTGAATTTGATGTTCTATTGGATTTATGGTTAGTCGTGATGTTGTCATTGAGATTCCAGATGACGAGTATGTGGACATCCAACTTAACTACTTTGGGGAGAGATATCTGATCTGCGACAGGAGAGCTCTATTCCTAGACACTCGTTCGAGATTTATAACCTAACTATTAGGTATTTCCATATGATTCTGGCGTTTACCTTATTTGGAAAACCTCATAATGATACCTTGGTGTCTAAGGAGGCTTAGTGACTATGATTGCTTCTAACCTATTTTTGAGGGAACCATTGTCCCGTCTGACCCCCACTGTTGACTTTATCCCGCTAGACTTGTCTCTTTGTTTTAACGTGGAGATTATCAGTTATTTAGAGCCGAATCGATTTTAGTTACTGATTCATCATGAGCCGATCTACCATTTCACACTTCCTGACATTGCACGATCCAGTGTGCACGACAGGAAGAATTGAATTTATGACCTAGAAGGTGTAGCTGAGAATGACATGGAGGAAGAAGAATCTGATCCTTTGACACTGCCCCACTATTATGACCCTCCAGCAGCGTTGGACGAGTCAGACTCAGAGATGGTCGAGTTGATTGAGATGATTGAGGTTGATCCTGTTACACCGCCTCTACTTGACTGCCATCCGGCTTGGGATCCACCCATAGCCCCTGCTGCTGTCGATGTCCAGATTCCACAACTTGATTACGCTGCTATTATTGATGCATTCACGACGGAGCTTGTTGCTATTCGTTCATATCTTACTTCGCTCCGCACTGACTTTTATAGTTTCATGGACCTTGTTACGGAAAATCTAGATCACCTATTTCAGAAGTTCAATTCTAGAGGTGGCTGACTTATGATTCTAGAACATTGAGGGCACTGTTCACTCTTAGTGTAGGGGATGAGTGTCTATTTAGAGGATTTTTTATTTTAGTTTTTCATTAGCACCACTTTAGATTTATTTCGGTTATTCATTTTTCAGATTTATTATTTGTTTCGGTTATTTTATTTCATAATTTATATTCATTTTATATTCATTTTATTTTCTATTTATTTGTGTTATAAAAATATATCTCTCAGTGTGCTCTATTATTATTATTATTATTATTATAATATGATGCTATTTTGTTATTATTGTATTCATCTAAAAAATAAAAACACATGCATATTTATCTAGTAGACCTAGTATATAATTATCTTTGAGTGATACACCTATGACACACCTAAATAGTCACTTCATTGTCTCCCATGCTCAATTTATTTTTCCAATTAAGACATTGAAATGACACAACCTTTCCATACCACGGTCTACAAGAGAAGAGAATCTCATACATGCTGCCATGTCCCGACGGTTGCAAGCATGCGAAATTCTAAGAGTCAATACCTTGTAACGACCGTTACTAGGGTGGCATGCTTCGCTTGTAAAAAGAAGCCATGTGTAATAACTGTTACACACCCTAGACCATCCAAACGTTATAACTCGGCCAACAACCCATTCATTCTTCATTCATTTGCATTCAAACCATTTCAAACTTCCACCTGTTTCATTTCCATTATAAACACCACCCTTAATATCATTCAATGCCTTCACAAACCTTTTCTCCACCATTAAGACCTTACTCTTATATAAACTCTATAGAAGAACATCACCATTACATCAACTTTCTCCAACAACTCTTCTGCCTTCTACACATTTCCAAAACCTTTCACAAAAATGGCCAGAAGAGCTCAAGAAGAAATAGAGGAACCAGACCTTACAGATATGGTGTTCAGAGATGGAGAAGCCAGAATTCGACAAGAGAAACTTTACCCGAGGTTTTACTAGAGAGGTATACTTCCCACAAAGTATATCGATGAAGATTGTCTACATGACTTGGGGTTGCTTGATAGTGTATAATTCATGCTTCATGAATCTGGTTTACACCACATTGCCAATATGAATCTGCCAACTTATGAAGCCTCACGTTGGAGTTTTTGAGTTCTTTTGCATACCAAACACCACATACACCAGAAGTCGGTCAGTACCTGATCGGCGCAACAACTTTCAGATTATTCAACACGGATTACACCATGAACCAAGAGACTCTGAGTCAGGTACTTCACTTTAACCATGGAGAAGGTGTGGAATATCGAATTCCGCATAATGAAGATTGGACGACAAGGTTATTTGAAATTTGGGAGCGTTTAACTGGCACTCGAGTTGATGATTGGGAAGAGCTTTTGTCCACTCATATCCATAACCCGTGCATCCGCTACTTCCACCGTGTCCTAGCTAATATAGTGTTCGGGCAAGCAAACAACAACAAGGTGAACGCTATGGAGATGTATTTTCTACACTACACCTTTAATCCCGATCTGAGGATAGATGTTACTCCGTTCCTTCTCAACCACATCCAGTCGGTTTTATCAAGAAACTCCAGCACATCACCTTTCTGTATAGGAGGCATAGTCACCGCTATTACCCAGTATTTGAATTTGCAAGACAGGTTGGATGAATTATCATACTGGCAAGCTGAGTTTCTAGATATTGATTACTGCCAGACTGGTCATATTGTCAAAGCAAGAAAGGATGAAAGGTACAACCTGATGGTGCAGCACCGAGTCGTTCCAGGAATTATTCCTCCAAATCCAGATATAACAAGAATTGATGTAGCTGCAAATTGGATTTATGATCTTCAAGCACTAGCCCCTGGAGCACATGTGCAGAACAATCAAATAGGTGTAGGAAATGCAGCACCAGAAGTAAATCAACAAGCGCCCCAACCAAATGTCCTGCCACAAGAACATGTAGGAAATGATCCTCAGCCAGCCACCATCGAAGCAATATATGTATCACTTTAACTTCAAGATCAACATCAACAAGAACTGATGCAGATGATGCAAGAACTGCAACGCAATCAACACAATGTTGCCTATTGGAACCATCGCGACATTTCTGACCCGACTGATGAAATGTGCTACTTATCATTCTGCGTTGAAGGCCTGCATGATTATGTTTACAACACTGGTGAGGAACCTACTAGATCCAGAAGAGGTGGAGTGAGGACACATGGTGGAGGAAGAGCACAAGGTGAAGCATCAAGCAGCAGAAATGTCAGAGACAACAATGAGGACTGATCTATTTTCTTGTTTCCTTGTATTTCTTTCTATTTTCTTAAGTTCCTTGTTATATTTTCTCACTTTAGTTGTCGTATTGAGGACAATGCTCAGTTTAAGTGTAGGGGAGGAAACCTTTATCTTCAATTTTTAGTAAGTTAGTTTTGAATTTCAGTTATTTCCCTTTTCACTCAATAAAAAAACTCTTATAAGATCAGTATTCATTTCCGTAAGTTATTCTTACATCCACATTTTTCTTGAACCATAACAAAATTTAAATTTTATTTATTTTCGACGCATTAACTCGATACATTCGAAAAGTATATAGGTTGCTCAATTAGGCTTCGTTAGAACTTTTGAACAAGATTCGACAAAAATAATATCGCCTTGACACCTAAATCTTCCAGATCATGCAGATGAGTTTGAGTAGTTATGATACCGAGACCTTAAGTTTTAAGTTTTAGAACAACTCTGAGTAGTTTATACTAGCAGCCGACATCGTCTTATCCATAAAATACGTAGGGAGCTGATGAATATAAGTGACTGGTCCTAATCAGAAAAGCTTTAAGTATCAAGATATAACAGGGAATGTGCTAATTAAGTTAGGTGACCCTCACCAGGTCATCTAATCCAACAGTTGCGGAACCTACAAAAAAAAACTAATATAACAACCAGTTTATAAGCCTGTTCAATGGTATCTGGTGCTGAACTTGGTAGGGCGGACCACGGTTCGATCCTCCAAGGCCTATAATTTGGGAAAGAGATAGGGTTACCAACTTGTGTACCAGAACCCCGTGCAAAAATGACCAGAATCACTAACCGGCTACTCTACTATGTACGTGTGAAAGATAAAGGGCTTAATGTGATTGCACTAGAACGAAAGCGGTTGATTTCCAACGAAAAGAATTAGGTTGAGCTATGATAGCATGATTCGGAATGGTTCGCATAAGAAGAAGGATTTCGACCATGTTCCATGGTTTCGTGTCACTTATGTATCATTAGTGTCGGAATCCAGTTCCATCTTTCTAAATATAACGCCCCTCAACCACATACGATTCAAGTCGTGTCGTGCAACTGTGTCAGAGATTTTGCGATAAACGATTTTTATTCTATTATTTGCTTGAGGACAAGCAAAGGTTCAAGTGTAGGAGAGGTTGATAACTCGAAAATGTATCGATTATTTGGATCAATTTACATGAAATCTATCAGTATTTTAATTAATTAAATTACTCTTTATTCGTAATATGCCGATATCTTCTATGTTTTCAAGTTTTTACTAATTATAAGGCATGTGCGAAGAAAGTCGAGAAAAGTCGGATAAATCATACTCAAAATCCACAAAAGAATAGCATTTATACAAATGTGGGGTGTATGGCAAGAAGAGGGTGTATGACAAGTAAGAATGTCTTGCAAATTAAAAAAGGAATTTAAGCAGGCCCATCCCATTTCCAACGAGAAAGCTAAGCCTACAACGCAGCAACGTGTAACGACCATTACACATTAACCCTAGAGGTGTAGAGACCACGACGGAGTAGGAGGCGAGTCTTCCTCACCAAGGCAAAAGCGTAACGATTGTTACGCATCACTCAGCAAGTCTGTAGCGACCGCTACAGAGGAGATATCGGAGGCGAGAAAAACGCAATCAACCCAGCTACCAAGCGCAACCCTACTTCTATAAATAGGTTGTCAGTCTAGACTTTTCAAAATGCTTTTTCTTTTGCATTCTTTACTATTACTCTGCCAAAATTATTTTCAATTTAGTTTTATTTTACCTGTTTTGGTTTATTTAGTCTAGTATCGGCTTTCTTTTCTCGTAGCAATTTCCACATCGGAATTGCTGCGAACCTTTGTCGATTCTAACCTTATGTTAGAATTGCGCCTTCTAATTTCCTTCATCGCATTTAATTTTCGGAGCAACGAATGACAGATCTCACCGACTTGTGGGAGACACCTGAAGTTTGCCAAATATTCTGCCTTTTATTTTCAGGTTTATTTTAACTGTTTAATTTAATTATTGGTTTATTTTAATTGTTTATTTATTTATTTTAATTGTTTATTTATTTTATGCCTAAATTATCTGAAATGCACGTGTTATCCGAATTGTCTGATATTGTTTATTATCGCTGCACTATAACTGAATCGTATAACAAGCTAGGCTAAGTTTATTTATCGGTATGTAAGGTCATATAGCCGACGGGGCTTAGCAACACCATTCGATCTATTCTATTTTAAAAAGATTAATTTTTTGGTTTCAATTACTAGTTCTTAATGTAAACTTTTTTGTTACGAGAGTAAAATACAGATTAGAAGTTAGGATCAATAAAACGAGAGTTTGAGATAATAACTGGACATTAGTAATTGTGCATCAACTTAAAATACAGCGAGAGCGCTTTTAAGTTGATTAAGTTTTATTTATTTTCAAAAACTATTTTTAAATTCTAATTGAAACAGCGAGAGCACTCACTTAGGTTTGATAATAGGATATGATCAATAAACACGAGAGTGTGAGAAGAGGGTTTTCAAATAAATACTTCCTACTGAAACTTTTTTGGTAATACGAGTTTAAGTCGATGAGTTTCTAAATTCCCGAAGTCCGACCATTACATACCGATATTCCCCATTTGAATCTAAACTAGATGATAACCAGTTAGGTTCCCCAAACCCAATTATTTACATTATTAGTCTTAGATTTACGTAGTAACCTTAGATAATGATAGGTCGACATTTAGTCTCTTGGGATTCGATAATCTTTAAAGCTACACGCGATAGGACTATATACTTGCGGTCTAGACTCTTTAAGACATACAAAGTCGCTATCACTTGTCTAAGCAAGTAAGTTCTTGCTCTTGTTCTTCAAACTTATCAAACAATGTAGTTTGATTAATTGTTGTAAGATTATTGGCTTCCTTGATCGCGGTGACATTCAGTTACCAATTCCTATTAAGACATCTCATAATGTTGTTAATAGAAATCGCATTGGAAATAAGATTATCAAGTGCATTCAAACGATTAATGAGATTTAATGTATTTTTCGTATCATCATTATTCCATAGTGCTTCCGACTTAGGTGTGACAACACCATTAACATCAGTTTGAGTAATAGTGCAACACATAATAACTATAGTTTTCCAATTCGATTTGCCATTCTTGTGATACTTCATTTGCGTTCTTTATCTCGCAAGATTTTCATTGGACCACAATTCTCTCTTGAATGTCTTCCACGAAAACCCCCAAAGCTATCAACGAACTTGGAGGACAAACTCACAATTTTTCCAGATAAAACCCCCTGCAAATATCAACCCAATATTCTCGGCTACACAAGATTGTTATCACCACACAATAACAATGAAAAGAAAAGAAAATTGGCGAAGAAAATAGAATAGGGTTTCTGCAGAGTTTTTCTCTGCTTGTGAATACACGTTGTTATGAGTTCTATTACAAAATAATAGTTACTCTCTCTATTTATAGTTGTAGGTTAGCTTGCTATCTAAGTCAAAGTCCAAAGACCAAAAGCCCAATATACGTATATTGGATCTACGTTGAAATCCTGTGGGAAACAATCTTCTTCGACACTTCGACAACTAACATAATTCGATACACTTCGACAGACTAATTAGACACATATACTTAGACTATTTCGACACACTTTGTATTGAGCAACATTCTGATTTGACACAAAGAATTACACATTCAACAATAATATATATTTGTATTTAATAACGAATTATCTTCATTTTAAATATCTTGTATGCATCTATTTAATTTTGAATATATTATATTAATTAATTTAATTTAATTTAATTTTTTTAAAAATAAAGTGCTTGAAATCTTTTATTTTAGAAAAATGACAGTATTAAATAGGATTGTTAACTAATGAATATATTGTTTGAAAAGAAAAATATTATCTAAACTAATCAACCAAATCATAACTAACCAATTAATTTGATTTGATTCTATTTCTTAAAAAAAAACTAAAAATCAAACTAAACTAAAGTGGAGTAACTATCATCAATTCAACTTTTGTTTTTACCTAAAACTGATTCAAACAGTTACAACATCAAGAAGAAAAAAAACACATTCAATATCATATAAAACTATTTTAACAAAAAAAACACAATTTCTAAAGATTAAGGGCAATATAGTAACTTGCAACCCATATATCTAGGCTTCTCCCATCCCAAAACCAAACCAACACTCCCAATATAACCACATCAAAGTTCCCCACCACACATAAAAAAGAATCTCTCTTTATCTCTCTCTCTCCCTCAAAACAATATTTCCATCTCAACTCTCTCTCTAACTCAACCCTCTCTGCCCTTCTGCCCTTCCTTGAAAACTCACACATCTACACTCAACCTTCTCTGCCCTCCAATTTATTCACCTCTGACACCCTCTTAAATTTCTCTCCAAGTACTATAATCACTATGATCTCTCCTCACTCCCACAATTCTCACATTATAGTAATCCTCACCACCTGCTTCTTTCGTCATAAATTCTAGATCAAAATCAACCCTTTGAAAATTCAACTCTTTTTTTCTTTCTTACTTCTTATATATAGCATGTTTGATTGTGACCCTTTAATCTAAAACTCCCTTCTAAGGCTCCACTCTTACAATCCTTTCTAAAAGTTTTTTCCTCTTAAGGCTGCTCTTATGGCAGGTAGCAAGCTTTTTGGTGGCTCTCATATGTCACTTTTGCTTCAAAATGAATCACTCCCTTCTTCTGAAATCCTTGAATCTCTTTGGGTTCATACCTCTAACCCTCTCTCTTTTCAAGGTGGTCTTTACCTCAATTCTTTTCACTTCTCTTTGCACATAATTGAAACATGCATGAACTCATAAAGTTTCTCAATTTTTAAATTTGCATCACAATTTGTTTTATATCACAAAAACGATGAATGACAGTATCGGTATTAACACTTTTTGATACCATTTTGTCCCGTTTTCGTGATAATGGATTGTTTTTTAAAACTTTGGAGCATAGTACATCATGTTTCTAGAAATCATGCAAGTGGGTTTCTTTTTTCATTTTGAAGAAACCATACAAAATACAAAAATAGTTTTTTTAAGAAAAAAACCATATGGAATTTCCAATGAAGAACTATAAAAAAGTATTTTTTTTTTTTTTTTATCATTTTTCTACTACCCTTTAGTAGGAATTGTGCATATAATTGAGTTATAACAAGGTTGTGTTTGGTGTTCAAAATTCAGGTTCAAAAACAATAGTTGATTTTGAGAATGTTGGAAGTGGAAGCAGGGTGGTAACAGACATGCCCTTTTTTCAACAAGTTGAGAAAGAAGAGAATTGTGGTGATGAAGATTATGAAGCAAGTTTTCAGCAACAAGGAAAGAAAAGGAGACTCTCAAGTGAACAAGTTCAGTATCTTGAAAGAAGTTTTGAGGTTGAAAACAAGCTTGAACCTGATAGGAAAGTTCAACTTGCTAAAGATCTTGGTTTGCAACCAAGACAAGTTGCTATATGGTTCCAAAATAGAAGAGCAAGGTTCAAGACTAAACAGCTTGAAAAAGATTATGGCACATTGAAAGCTAGCTTTGATAAACTCAAAGTTGATTATGATAATCTTCTTCAGGAGAATGGCAAGTTAAAAGAAGAGGTAAGAAGTAAAAAATTTCAATGATATTATTGGATTGTGAAGTTTTTTCACAATCCGAACATGGGACTGCATGTAGACAATTAGATCATTTAAATTGTCCGATTTTAATTAAATGACAATTAATTTGATTAATTTATTACATGCAGTCACATGATCAAAATCAATTGTGATTTTATAAAAATCGGACAATTCAAATGATATGACTACCGTAGAGTCACATGATTTTGGTTGAGCACAAGTGCACAATCAAAATCCCACAAAAACATATTAATTCAACTTTTTTTACTTTATGAATTTACTTTATTAAAGTATGATATTTATCCCACTAATGAGTTAATGATTGAAATTTTTGTTAAAATAGGTGAATTTTCTAAAGAAAAAAGCGAGTCCATTAGATAAAGAGAATTCAGAAGAGAAATCATCACAAGAAGCTATCAACAAAGAACCTATGGACTTAACCTCAAATGAAAATTCAGAAAATGGGTCCAAAGTGTCATTCCCAAATATGGCACTAAAATGTAAACAAGAACATGCTAATTCAGCAAAAAGTGATGTGCTTGATTCTGATAGCCCACATTGCAACGATGTGAACAATCTTTCTTCATTCATGGAGCCTACTACAGATTCTTCGCATGTTTTCGAACCCGATCACTCTGATTTCTCGCAAGACGAAGAAGATAATGGTAATTTGAACAATAATCTTTTGACTCTACCAAAGATTGAAGAGGTTTGTTACGACGATCCTCGTGATAATTCTTGTAATTTCGGGTTTCCGGTTGAAGATCAAACCTTTTGTTTCTGGCCTTACTCAATTTAAGTTTTTGTCAAAGATGTAACTCTGTACTAGAAGAAATAAAGATGGTTATCACTGTTCTGTAGTAACGAATAAAATTGAAAGGGTTACATTGTGATATTAACATCGAACAATGTTCATGGTGTATGTCTATTTGCCATAGCCAAAGTTAGAAAGTTTTATTTTCAAAAAGTAATGTGCCACAATTATTTGCCACATCTATTAGTCTAGAATCTATATTGATCAATTTGAAAAGTCTAATAAAACAGAATTTGTACATTAAAATTAGACTTTTAATTTCATGAGTTTTTTTATCATGATTCTAAAAAAGTCTTTTATATGTTAGGAGTAGTTCGTATGGACAACGGATAATGTATATAACTTAGTATAATTAAAATAAAATAATTTATATTAATGTTCACATTGTTCCTCGCAAAAATCATACATTAAGATGCTCATACTCCATTAAATTTATCATATACTATATGCAAATATTCTGTCATAAATATTATAAATTAATATTATCAAATTGATATTTAATTATTTCATGTTTCCTTTACAATCATTTTTTTTCTTCTAATAGTATGTTCAATATTTGCATATAACTTGAAAATTTGTAACTCGTATTCAATCAAGATATTTTGTTATATAAATATAATTAATAAAAAATACATGTGTACATGTTACTTTTGATCTAGTACGCAATTTGTTCACACATATAAAAAAAATATTATTTTATTAAAGTTATACATTTTAAATTATAGACGAGAAATTATAGACGAGAAATTATAAAAAAATTCATTTATAAAATTAATATCGTCTATTAAAGTATTTGAATAAAAAATATTTATTTTGATGTATATAAAATTATTTTTGTTTTTATACCGTTTATAAAACATTTATATCAACAATAAATGTTTTTGTATATAAAAATAAATTGTTTTAACATTAACATATTAATTTTTTTTCGTAAATAAAAATAAAGTTGTTTACAAAAATATTTATAAAAATTATAAACTTCTTTTATATAAAATTATTTTTGTATTAACAGTTTTTATAAAAATATTTGTATCAAATAATATATATATAACCATTTTTTTGCCATTAAGGAAAAATCAGCATTTACCCCTTCATAACTATTTAATAGTTGGATCAAGATTAAATTATTTATATATTAAAATTAAATACTTTTTATTTAAAATAAAATAAAATATTTATTAAATTCAAATTTAAATTTTCCTATTTTAATTTATTGGCAATAACATTTTAGTTAATAATATACACAAATAAATAAAGTTATCTAACATATTTTTTTAAAACGATAAAAAATTTCAATATTTAGACGCATAATTTTATATTTTCCGTGACATACAAGTACATTTGTGATAAAATATCTATCAATTATATACAATAGAAACTAAATTCTTAATAAAATATTTATCAAATATTAACAATGCATAAATTATTGGAAAAAAAAACAATATATTGATTGTATTTGAATCAATCATTCTTTTCCCATATTCGTGATCACATATATTGTTGAAATTGCATTATCTTTAATTTACTAAAACATACAAAAATATATTAAGATTTACTGAATAATGTAAAAAATATTTAAAATTAACATATATAAAATATATATTTTTCCTTATAGTTTGTTAAATAATACATATATATATATATATATATATATATATATATATATATATATATATATATATATATATATATATATATATATATATATATATATATATATATCATGAGGAGATCAAATTACACCGAATAGTTATATCATGAGTTACACTCGCTCAAAAACGTCACTTCGGATTAATATTTTTTAAAATCAACCACTGGATTGAAATATATTATCATATAGATCATACATATAAAGTTTAGGATTAATCTATAATGATTTACTATATGATCAAAATATCCAAAAATTAACGTCAAAATAGACTTTTTCATATAACGTTAATTTTGATGTAGTTCAATGACATAGTAAATCATTATAGATTAATCTCAAACTTTATAGATATGATCTATATGATGGTATGTTTCAATCCAACGATTGATTTTAAAAAAATAATGATGACTATGATGTAATTCGATGTAATTTGATATCTCTATATATATATATATATATATATATATATATATATATATATATATATATATATATATATATATATATATATATATATATATATATATATATATATATATATATATATATATATATATATATATATATATATATATATATATATTTTAATTCATTTAATTTCTATTAATGACATACCTTAACCTTTTTTTTACTTTCCGTCCCTTAATTAAATTTAGTTGTTAATTAATTTTTTTTTCATATACTATTCGTGTTTGTATTAATGACAGACATTGATGTGATAATATTTTTAAATTATATAAGTTACATTTAGTGGCACATATTAATTTATTAATAATACATTTTAGTTACATCTAATTCATGATTATTATTTTTGATTCTATTCATCTAAAAATTCGAAATGATTTTATAAATAATAGGTTAGACTTACTTTTCTTTAAATTTTTTAATCTTAAAACTAATTGGTTCCCCTTTTTATATTTTATTTTAAAATATAACTAAGCCTTTATTTAAAAAAAGTCAGTATCACATTTTATTGTATGTAAAGATTTTGTGTTTAGATATTTATACCAATATTTAATTTTAAATTAATTTAATATAATAATAAATAAGTTTCTTCTGTATATTATCTCATATTTGAATTAATGACGTACATTACTGTAATAATATTTTTAAATATATAAGACACATGCATTACTCATAAAATATAATCTACTTTCAGTGTTCTTTGTTCACCTTTAATTTCTCATACATTTTTAATAACATTAAAAAGGCTCATTTCTTAAAGAATAATTTAAGTATAAATATAGATATGTTATTCCGTATAAACATTAGTTATAAATAGAGAGATGTTATTCTGTATAAATATTAGTATTTTTATCAATGACACATATTTATGTAATATTTCTTTTTGATTTTATACATTTTAGTTAGTAATATATATTATAATATAAATAAATATGTTTTGAATATTAAAAAGTCTTTTTTTTTTTAATATTTATTTTATTTTTTAGATGAGTAGTTTACCTTTTCCATTAAATGTTTATGTGCTTTCATCACATACTTACAAAATATTTTTTATTATAATCATGATTATATTAATATAAGTGGTACAAAACAATACTAATATCTTATCATAAATTTAAAATGTGATATTATTTATTATATAATGCAAATGCTATTAACTAATGATTTTTTAATCAATAAAAAAATGTAATTTGTAATTAAAAAATAAAATATTTATTAAAATATGATGTATAAATGATAAAGTAAAACATGATATTAATTAAAAAATAATTTAGATTAAATAACAATATTTTCTAAAGAACAAAAAAGATCAACATTCTAAATAATATTTGATATATTGTATGTAATATAATTAAAATCGGATCATAAGAAAAAATATTGATTCAACAGTTAAATGTTAAATAAATATATTGTATGTAATATAATTAAAATCGGATCCTAAGAAAAAATATTGATTCAACACTTAAATGTTAAATAGAAAATCAACCAATCTTATTAAATATTAATTTTAAATATAATAGATTATATATTAATATGGATGGTATAATTATATATATATATATATATATATATATATATATATATATATATATATATATATATATATATATATATATATATATATATATATATATATATATATATATATATATATATATATATATATATATATATATATATATATAAAGCAGGCTCATACTATAATCACATATTTTCTTAAGTTTGTTATTG
Source organism: Vicia sativa (assembly GCA_021764765.1). Taxonomy (NCBI): domain Eukaryota; kingdom Viridiplantae; phylum Streptophyta; class Magnoliopsida; order Fabales; family Fabaceae; genus Vicia; species Vicia sativa. The sequence continues at coordinate 128,165,641 of CM038792.1, forward strand.
TTCAATAGTATTCATTGTTCATGTTCAATACTTTCCATCGTTCAATACAAAGTTCACATGTTTCTCTTTTATTCCTTCTCTTTTTTTCTTCACAGTCGTTATTCCTTCTCATGTATTTTTGTCAGTTTTTTTATCAGAGTATCAGAAGTATCTCTTGATTATTAGTCTCTCATATTTTCTCTGATCTCTTATTTCCATACAAATTTTTTAATCTCAATCCAATTAATGAACTTTCATTAAACCATAAATATTATTTTGCTAATATTTTAAAAATTAAATCGTTATAAATAATATTTTAAAAATTAAATAACGTGTGATTGAACAATTATCATCTAAATATGGTGATAAATAATATTTTAAAAATGAAATAAATGTGTGATTGAAACATTATTAACTAAATGTAGTTGAAACATGATATATGACCTATAAATAGGTGAAGCTCACACCACAAAATTGACGCAGAGGAAATAAAAATATTTTTTATTACATTTATGTTATCAATGTATCACAAAGTATAGTGAGGCAAAAATGAGATTTCATAATCTAATTTAATATTAATATAGTATTTTATAATATATTATATTTAAAATAGTATAATAAAATTAATAAATTTTTTATTTTATTTTGTAATAAAATTAATAAATAAATCGGTCTTTAAAACCGGATTTAAAAGTTAAAACTACCTAAAACTAAAACTTAACTTAAGATTAAAAAGATATTTGGAAGACAAAAATTACACATCTAAAATCAGATTTGAAGATAAAGTTTTTTATATTAAAACTAAAAAATTTTGTATCTATTATTGGATATTTGTATATGATTTGAAAATTTTCAACTCTTATTCAATCTAAATAAAATATTTTTTATATGAATATAATTAATAAAAACTGTGTGTAAGTGTTTGGCTTTGGTCTAGTACGGGCTTTATTCTTGCATATAAATTTCTTTTTTCATTAAAGATGTACAATTTAAATTATATACGATAAATTATCATTTATTAGATCAATAATAAATTTTTTGGTATATAAATATATTTTTTCAATAATATTTATAAAAATATTTGAATCAATAAAACAAATTTATTTACAAAAATAATATTATCTATTAAAATATTTGGATAAACAATATATTTTACCATAAAATTATATTTATTATTACACCATTTATAAACATTTATACCAACAATAAAATTTCCATATATATATATATATATATATATATATATATAAAGTCGTTTCAGCATCAACTATAATTTTTGCCGCATAAAATAAAAAAAAGTTGTTTATAAAAATATTTGGAACAATAATAACACTTTATATATGAAATTGTTTTTGTATTGATATTTTTTATAAAATATTTTGTGTCAACAACGTATACCACGATTACTTGGGGTTGAGGAAAAATCAACCTTTATCCTATCATAACTATATGATAGTTGGATCAAGATGAAAATATTTATATATTTATATATTAAAAAAATTTATTTTATAAAAATCAAATCTTCGTAGTTCTATTTTAATCTAACGACAGTCAAATATTAGTCATCTGACATATTTTTTAAAAATGCTTAATTTTTTAAATATTTAAATGCGTAATTTTATATTTTCCATGTCATAAAGTACATTTGTGATAAAATATTTATTAAATATATAAAAGAGAAAGTGAATTCCTCATAAAATATTTATCAAATATATTTTTTAGTATTTTTATCAATGACACATATATTTATGCAATATTTATTTTAATTTAATAAATTTTTTCTTTGTAATATATATTATAATATAAATAAATATATTTTGCATATTTGGAATTGATAAAAATATTTCTATTTTTAGATGAGTTATTTACATAATCCATTATATATTGTTTTCCTTTCATCAAATACTAAAAAAAACTTTTTATTATAATAATGATTATATTAATATAAGTGGCACAAAATAATTTTCATAAAAGTATTAATTATATAATGCAAATACTATTACTTATTATTTTCTTTTTTTAATCAATAATAATAAATAATTTATAACTTAGAAAATAAAATAAAATATGATGTGAAAATGATAAATGCTTGATAAATGGAAAATTTAGTTAATGCTCTTTATAATATAAAAAAAGACATATATAAACAAATGATAAAATAGAACATGATATTAATAAAAAAATTAATATTCTATATAATGATTGATATATTCAATATAATATAGTTAAAATAATAAATTTAATCAAAAAATATTGGTTCAAGATTTAAGTGTCTAATAAAAAATCAACTACATCTTATTAAATATTAATTTTAAATAGAATATGATATATATTAATATGAATGGTATAAATATTTCATTATAACTTCGTTAAAAATTTTTAAAAAAATATTTTAGTTAGTATTATTAAATACACCATTTTAGTAGGTGAATTTATTAATTTTATATACATTTGTTCACGTGTTTTCCTTATTTCACCTCTTTTCAGAGAGACATCTTTTTTATCAGAACCTTTTAATGTGTCTTTTCTTAATTATATGTCATTTTCTTCATCAGATCTTTTCTTCATAGTCACAGTATCAGACGTGTTTCCTTAGTATTAATCTCTCTTAGATTCCCTCTTATCTTTTATTTTAATCCAAAATTCATAATCTTTTTCATCACAAACAATTTCATAACTTTAAATACCATTCAAGAACAATTCAAAATTAAAACCCACCTTCTATAAATCTTCTATAATTTACATCTCTGTTCATCCATTTTTTCAACTTTCTTTTGATCTGTTCTCGTTGATTTAAGTTGTTTTGATGGTTAGGATGTAGAGTAAGTCTTAATAATTTATTTGCAGTAAGAATATCCCTCCTTTTATATATATATTATTTATCTTCAATACGTTTAATACTTTACTTTTTTTCTTCAATACGTATAATATTTCAAAAATTAAATAGATGTGTGATATTAACTAAATGCAGTTGAAATATGATATATGGATTACTAATTGGTCAAGCTCAAACCACCAAAAAAGTTGAGATTTCTTACTCTAATTTAATATAAATACATTATTTTATAATAATGTTATATATAAAATAATATAATATAATATAATAAATAAATGGGTCTTTAAAAACAGATTTGAAACTAAAAACTACCTAAAATTCAAAACAGAACCAGAAAAGTTAATAAATATATATTATGGTGTGAGCTTCACCGATATGTACTTAGTATATCATATTTCAACTAAGAGATAACAGAAAATATGAGAGATTAATATCAAGTACACACGTCTGATACTTTCATAAAATTCATAAAAACATAACAAAACATATGTTTGATATGAAATACAAAAACAGGTCTATATACAAAGGAAAGATGAGGTCATACATTAAATCAAAAAATATTGATTCAAGATTTAAATGTCTATAAAAAAATCAACAGGATCTTAATAAATATTAATTTTAAATAATAGAATATGATATATATATATATATATATATATATATATATATATATATATATATATATATATATATATATATATATATATATATGAATGGAAAATATTTGTGGTAGTATTTATTAAAAGAATATGATATATATATATATAGAAAGTATTTACTGTCTCCTTAGTATTAATCTCTCTCAGATTCTCTCTTATCTTTTATTTCTATTCAAAATTTATAGTCTTTTCCTTCACAAATAATTTCATAACCCTAATTACTAACTCTATAAATTTCATTTTTTCCAACTTTCTTTGATAGTTCGGGTAGGTTCTTAACAATGATATAAGTTGTTTTGGTTTTCTCTTCTATTCTTACGATTTGATAAAATTAATTATATTGTGAATGAAAAATTACTATCTAAATGGTGGATATATATATATATATATATATATATATATATATATATATATATATATATATATATATATATATATATATATATATATATATATATATATATATATATTTTGAAAAAAGTGAAATTTGAGGGTTTATGGATGAACAAAGATGTAGACTATAGAAGATGAATTTATGAATTGTTCAAGATTTAAATAATACATTAAATCAAAAAATCAACCGGATCTTAATACAAATTAATTTTAAATAAAATAGAATATGATATATATTAATATGAATGGTATAAATGTTTATTTATAACATCGATTAAAAATTTTAAAAAAAAAAGTGTGTTAGTATTATTAAATACACTATTTTAGTATATGTATTTATTAATTTTAATAAAGAAAATAAAATGAATATATATATATATATATATATATATATATATATATATATATATATATATATATATATATATATATATATATATATATATATATATATATATATATATTTATGTAGTATTTCAACATGATAGGAACCTCATACTATAATCACCTATTCTTAGGTTTCTTATTGTTCAAAATTGTTCAAAACAATATCATAACCCTAATTACTCTTTTGAACAATTAAAAAACCCCTTCTATAATCTTCATCTTAGTATTTTGCATGAAAATTCAAAAACTCATCTTCTATAATCTACATCTCTGTTCATCCAAAAATCTATATTTCACTTTTTCAACTTTCTTTGATCGTTTTGGTAGGTTCTTAACAATGATATAAATTGTTTTGGTTTTCTATTCTATTAAAAATTAAAGAATATTTATAGGAATGATAAATAATTTTATAAAATTAATTATAGTGTGAATGAAATATTATTATCTAAATGGTGGTTATATAAATAAAATTTGAGGTTTATGGTTGAACAAAGATGTAGATTATAGAAGATGAGTTTATGAATTGTTCAAGATTTAAATAATACATTAAATCAAAAAATATTGGTTCAAGATTTAAATATCTATTAAAAAATCAACTGTATCTTAATAATTATTAATTTTAAATAATAGAATATGATATATATTAATATGAATGTTATAAATATTTATTTATATCTTCGATTAAAAATTTTTAAAAATATTTGTGTTAGTATTATTAAATACACCATTTTAGTAGTATGTGTATTTATTAATTTTAATAAAGAAAATAAAATGATTATATATATATATATATATATATATATATATATATATATATATATATATATATATATATATATATATATATATATATATATATATATATATATATATATATATAAATAAGTATTTAGTATTTCAATATGATAGCAGCCTCACACTATAATCACACCTATTCTTAGGTTTCTTATTATTCAAAATAATATCAGTTCACGTGTATTCCCCTTATTTCACCTCTTTTTCACATAGATATCTTTTTTCCTTCACAATCTTTTCCTTCACAAATAATTTCATAACCCTAATTACTCGTTTTGCATTCAAGAACAATTAAAAAACCCTTCTATAATATTTATCTTATAATATTTTATCAAAAAATATTGGTTCAAGATTTAAATGTACCTATTAAAAAGTCAACTGAATCTTAATAATTATTAATTTTAAATAATTAAATATGACATATATTAATATGAATGGTATAAATATTTATTTATAACTTTGATTAAAAATTTAAAAAAATATTTGTGGTAGTATTATTAAATACACCAAGAACAATTCAAAAACCCATCTTTGATAAATTATATTATAAAATTAATTATAGTGTGAATAATATATATATATATATATATATATATATATATATATATATATATATATATATATATATATATATATATATATATATATATATATATATATATATATATATATATATATATATATATATATATATATATATATATATATATATATGAGAGAAGTGTTTATGAAAAAGTGAAATTTGAGGATTTATGGATGAATAAAGATGCAGACTAAAAATCAACTGGATCTTAAATAATAGAATATGATATATATTAATATGAATGATATAAATATTTATTTATGACTTCGATTAAAAATTTAAAAAATATTTTGGTTAGTATTATTAAATACACCATTTTAGTATATGTATTTATTAATTTTAATAAAGAAAATAAAATGAGTATATAAGTATATATATATATATATATATATATATATATATATATATATATATATATATATATATATATATATATATATATATATATATATAATTATATAGTATTTCAATATGATAGCAGCCTCACACTATAATCACCTATTCTTAGGTTTGTTTCTCATTGTTCAAAATTCTCATCGTTCAAAACAAGTACAAAACAAGTTCAAAACAATATCAGTTCACGTGTTTCACCCTCTTTTCACAGAGATATCTATTATATCAGATGTGTCTTTTTCTTCATTAAACGTATTTTTCTACCTCAGATATTTTCTTCGTCACAGTATCAGACTTGTCTCCTTAGTATTAATCTCTCTCAGATTCCCTCTTATCTTTTATTTCTATCCAAAATTTATAATTTGTTCCTTGACAATCTTTTCCTTCACAAATAATTTCATAACCCTAATTACTCGTTTTGCATTCAAGAACAATTAAAAAACCCTTCTATAATATTTATCTTATAATATTTTATCAAAAAATATTGGTTCAAGATTTAAATGCCTATTAAAAAGTCAACTGAATCTTAATAAATATTAATTTTAAATAATTAAATATGACATATATTAATATGAATGGTATAAATATTTATTTATAACTTTGATTAAAATTTTAAAAAAATATTTGTGGTAGTATTATTAAATACACCAAGAACAATTGAAAAACCCATCTTTGATAAATTATATTATAAAATTAATTATAGTGTGAATGAAAAATTATTATATATATATTTATATATATATATATATATATATATATATATATATATATATATATATATATATATATATATATATATAATTATGTAGTATTTCAATATGATAGCAGCCTCACACTATAATCACCTATTCTTAGGTTTGTTTCTCATTGTTCAAAATTCTCATCGTTCAAAACAAGTTAAAAACAATATCAGTTCACGTATTTTCCCCTTATTTCACCTCTTTTCACAGAGATATCTATTATATCAGATGTGTCTTTTCCCCTTATTTCACCTCTTTTCACAGAGATATCTATTATATCAGATGTGTCTTTTTCATCGTCACAGTATCAGACGTGTCTCCTTAGTATTAATCTCTCTCAGATTCCCTCTTATCTTTTATTTCTATCCAAAATTTATAATCTGTTCCTTCACAATCTTTTCCTTCACAAATAATTTCATAACCCTAATTACTCGTTTTGCATTCAAGAACAATTAAAAAACCATTCTATAATATTTATCTTATAATATTTTATCAAAAAATATTGGTTCAAGATTTAAATGTCTATTAAAAAGTCAACTGAATCTTAATAAATATTAATTTTAAATAATTAAATATGACATATATTAATATGAATGGTATAAATATTTATTTATAACTTTGATTAAAAATTTAAAAAAATATTTATGGTAGTATTATTAAATACACCAAGAACAATTCAAAAACCCATCTTTGATAAATTATATTATAAAATTAATTATAGTGTGAATGAAAATATATATATATATATATATATATATATATATATATATATATATATATATATATATATATATATATATATATATATATATATATATATATATATATATATATATATATATATATATAAGTGTTTATGAAAAGTGAAATTTGAGGATTTATGGATGAATAAAGATGCAGACTAAAAATCAACTGGATCTTAATACATATTAATTTTAAATAATAGAATATGATATATATTAATATGAATGATATAAATATTTATTTATGACTTGATTAAAAATTTTAAAAAATATTTGTGTTACTATTATTAAATACACCATTTTAGTATATGTAAATTAATAAAGAAAATAAAATGAGTATATATATATATATATATATATATATATATATATATATATATATATATATATATATATATATATATATATATATATATATATATATATAATTATGTAGTATTTCAATATGATAGCAGCCTCACACTATAATCACCTATTCTTAGGTTTGTTTCTCATTGTTCAAAATTTTCATCGTTCAAAACAATATCAGGTATTTTTCTACATCAGATATTTTCTTCGTCACAGTATCAGACGTGTCTCCTTAGTATTAATCTCTCTCAGATTCCCTCTTATCTTTTATTTCTATCCAAAATTTATAATCTGTTCCTTCACGATCTTTTCCTTCACAAATAATTTCATAACCCTAATTACTCGTTTTGCATTCAAGAACAATTAAAAAACCATTCTATAATATTTATCTTATAATATTTTATCAAAAAATATTGGTTCAAGATTTAAATGTCTATTAAAAAGTCAACTGAATCTTAATAAATATTAATTTTAAATAATTAAATATGACATATATTAATATGAATGGTATAAATGTTTATTTATAACTTTGATTAAAAATTTAAAAAAATATTTGTGGTAGTATTATTAAATACACCAAGAACAATTCAAAAACCCATCTTTGATAAATTATATTATAAAATTAATTATATTGTGAATGAAAAAATATATATATATATATATATATATATATATATATATATATATATATATGAGAAATGTTTATGAAAAAGTGAAATTTGAGGATTTATGGATGAATAAAGATGCAGACTAAAAAATCAACTGGATCTTAATACATATTAATTTTAAATAATAGAATATGATATATATTAATATGAATGATATAAATATTTATTTATGACTTCGATTAAAAATTTAAAAAAAATATTTGTGTTAGTATTATTAAATACACCATTTTAGTATATGTATTTATTAATTTTAATAAAGAAAATAAAATGAGTATATAAGTATATAAGTATATATATATATATATATATATATATATATATATATATATATATATATATATATGTAGTATTTCAATATGATAGCAGCCTCACACTATAATCACCTATTCTTAGGTTTGTTTCTGAGATATCTATTATATCATATGTGTCTTTTTCTTCATTAAAGGTATTTTTCTACATCAGATATTTTCTTCGTCACAGTATCAGACGTGTCTCCTTAGTATTAATCTCTCTCAGATTCCCTCTTATCTTTTATTTCTATCCAAAATTAAAAATCTGTTCCTTCACAATCTTTTCCTTCACAAATAATTTCATAACCCTAATTACTCGTGTTGCATTCAAGAACAATTAAAAAACCCTTCTATAATATTTATCTTATAATATTTTATCAAAAAATATTGGTTCAAGATTTAAATGTCTATTAAAAAGTCAACTGAATCTTAATAAATATTAATTTTAAATAATTAAATATGACATATATTAATATGAATGGTATAAATATTTATTTATAACTTTGATTAAAAATTTTAAAAAATATTTGTGGTAGTATTATTAAATACACCAAGAACAATTCAAAAACCCATCTTTGATAAATTATATTATAAAATTAATTATAGTGTGAACGAAAAATTATTATATATATATATATATATATATATAATTATGGATTAAAAATTAATTATGGATTAAAAATTTAAAAAAAAAAACATTTGTGTTAGTATTATTAAATACATCATTTTAGTATATGTATTTATTAATTTTAATAAAGAAAATAAAATGAGTATATATATATATATATATATATATATATATATATATATATATATTATGTAGTATTTCAATATGATAGCAGCCTCACACTATAATCACCTATTCTTAGGTTTCTCATTGTTCAAAATTCTCATCGTTCAAATTCTCATCGTTCAAAACAATATCAGTTCACGTGTTTCCCCTTTTCCCCTTATTTCACCTCTTTTCACAGAGATATCTCTTATATCAGATGTGTCTTTTTCTTCATTAAATATATTTTTCTACATCAGATATTTTCTTCGTCACAGTATCAGAAGACGTGTCTCCTTAGTATTAATCTCTCTCAGATTCCCTCTTATCTTTTATTTCTATCCAAAATTTATAATCTTTCCTTCACAAATAATTTCACAACCCTAATTACTTCTTTTGCATTTAAGAATAATTAAAAAATCTCTTCTGTAATCTTCATCTTAGTATTTTGCATGAAAATTCTAATACTCATCTTCTATAATCTACATTTCTTTCATCCAAAAATCTATAAATTTCACAACAATGATATGAGTTGTTTTGGTTTTCTATTTTATTTAAAATTAAAGATATATATATATATATATATATATATATATATATATATATATATATATATATATAAAAGGAGGGTTTATGAAAAGTGAAATGTGAGGGTTTTTGGATGAACAGAGATATGGACTATAGAAGATGAGTTTATGAATGATTCAAGATTTAAATAATACATTCAATAAAAAAATATTAGTTCAAGATTTAAATGTCTATTAAAAAATGGATCTCAATAAATATTAATTTTAAATAATAGAATATGATATATATTAATATGAATGGTATAAATATTTATTTATAACTTCGATTAAAAATTTAAAAATATATTTGTGTTAGTATTATTAAATAAACCATTTTAGTATGTGTATTTATTAATATATATATATATATATATATATATATATATATATATATATATATATATATATATATATATATATATATATATATATATATATATATATATATATATATATATATATATATATAAGTATTTAGTATTTCTATATGATAGTAGTCTTACACTATAATCACCTGTTCTTAGGTTTAGGTTTTTTATTGTTCAAAACAATATCAGTTCACGTGTTTTCCCTTATTTTATCTCTTTTTCACAAAGATATCTTTTTTTGTCAGATCTTTTATTCACTTTTCTTCATCAGTCTCCTTAGTACTAATCTCTCTCAGATTCCCTCTTATCTTTTATTTTTATCCAAAATTTCGCAATCTTTTCCTTCACCAATAATTTCATAACCCTAATTACTGGTTTTGCATTCAAAAACAATTAAAAAACCCCTTCTATAATCTATTCAAAACTCATCTTTTATATATATATATATATATATATATATATATATATATATATATATATATATATATATATATATATATATATATATATATATATATATATATATATATATATATGAGAAGTGTTTATGAAAAAGTGAAATTTGAGGATTTATGGATGAATAAAGATGCAGACTAAAAATGAACTGGATCTTAATAAATATTAATTTTAAATAATAGAATATGATATATATTAATATGAATGGTATACATATTTATTTATAACTTGATTAAAAATTTAAAAAATACTTGTGTTAGTATTATTAAATACACAATTTTAGTATGTGTATTTATTAATTTTAATAAAGAAAATAATATATATATATATATATATATATATATATATATATATATATATATATATATATATATATATATATATATATATATATATATATATATATTTAGTATGTATTTTGCATTTCAATATGATAGAAGCTGTGACACCCCAAATTAATTCAATTATTAAATAATTAGAAATTTAATTATTAATTTAATAAAGGTTTAATTATTAGCATTTTTGAATTAAAGAATTGAATTATTTAATTAATTAAATGGAGTGTGGAGGTGTAAAGTTGAATTATAGGGTTTATGGAGTAAAAGACTTTACTTAATCCTAATTAATTTATTTCTATTATTTGGCAAATAAAAAGGAATAAATAAAGGAATAAAAGGAATAAAGTGAGGAAAGGAATTAGGATTGCATTCTACGTGAGATTGGAAAAGAGAAGAGAAAGAGGAGAAAAAGCCAAACGCCGAGAATTCAAAGATTCATCGCGAGGTAAGGGGCATTGATCTGATTATTATGCCTTATAGGTTTCGATGATCGATAGAATAATTCAATCCGTTAGGAATCTCGAATTATGATTCTAGTTTGTGCCCTACCGTATAATCCGACGTAAAACCTTGATGAGAATTGTGATGAATGGTGAATTTACGTAATATGATCATAGGCTAATTAGAAAACGAAATCCTGTAGTTAATTGAATGTAAAAATACATGTATTAATTCTGTTCTGTGATCATATGAGGTTTGATAATGATTGGAATTAAAAGGAATTCGTAACAGTGGAGAAAATTGAGTTTTTGGTGAAAAACTAATTGTATGGGTCGACACATACCCTTATGCATCGATGCAAGCAGTGGAAATGTGGAAACCAGAAGCGTGGAAAGCTTATGCATCGATTCATGAAGCTATGCATCGACACAAGATGCGTATGGATCGATGCATACTGAACAACTTTTAAAATTTCAGAAAATTTATATGTATGCATCGATGCATACGAAGCATGTGTCGACACATGCAGTCTATGTATTGATGCATAGGCTTATGCATCGATACATACTGAAGTGATTTTTAAAAATACAGAATTTTTAACTGTATGCATCGATGCATACGTTCTATGTGTCGACACAAGCAGCCCATGTGTTGACACATGAGCTTATGGATCGACCTAAGCTGGACAGGAATGGGGAGAATTTTCTGAAAACGATTTCGATCATATCTTTTCAACCGTAACTCCGATTTAGGCATAGTTGGTATCGTTGGAAAGCTTAGAACGAGTAATATCTGTTAATAACATTTTCAAAACCAGTAATTGAGATCTAGAGGAATTAATATGGTTTCCGTCGTAAGAATACGTTATAAATTTGTGGTTATTCGTTATGTATACTTGTTGTATGTTGATTCCATGTATTGTGATTAACGTTATATTCATGATTTCACTGTTAGCATGTGTTGTTGCTGTTATTGATCATGAATGGAATAATGATGTATGTTCATATTTCGTATTTTGAAATGTTGCATGCTTTTGATGTGCATGCATAAGCATTGTTGATGGTTCATTCCCATTGTGTGGAATTGAGCTTGCAGGGCCAATAACCGTACCTAATGGACAAAGGTGGTGAGGCTAGATTCTTGACCCAGTGATGTATGGGTGAATCATTGATTGACGCTGTTTTCCGAGTGTAAGCGGAACACAGTGTGAACTTGGTTCATGTTTGGTACCACATGCATTTGAGTCTGCATTGCATATGTAATTATAATATGTTAGGATGGTTTCCAGTGTTATAATTGCATTGATTGTTGCTGTATGCATAATGATCTGTGTGATTGAATGTGTGAATTGTATTCTGATGATGTTAATAAGGGTGAAATAACGAATTGGTTATTTTATTGTTTTTGAGAAATGTATAATGCATTTTAATCTTGATGAAATCTTACCCTTACTTTAATGATTTCAGATTAAGGAGATTAGCTACTCGAGAATTAGTGAGGACAGCTTTTAGAGTTGTGCTATTTAGATAATCTGCGTGTCAGTGTCATGCTCTGGTAGTTGTAACACTGGGGAACGATTGATTGGAATTTTTATGGATTTAAAACTGGTTGTTTTGGTTTATGTTGGGAATAATTATTGATTGAATTATTCCGGATTTATATGTGATATTTCCGTTGTTTAAACATAATCCTTGGTTTTTCGTTTCCTTTCATAAGTTCTTCAGTAATAAGGCATGTTCACTGTTTTTGGTTATTTGAATTAATTAAAATTGTGACGCCCTTGTAATTATGTTTAAAACTCTGATTAAAATTATATAAATCGCGGGTAAATTAGAAGGGGAGTTATAGAAGCCTCACACTATAATCACTTATTCTTAGGTTTCTCATTGTTCAAAACAATATTAGTTCACGTGTTTTCCCCTTATTTCACCTCTTCGTCAGATCTTTTATTCATTAAAATATGAGATGTGTGCTTTTCTTCATTAAACGTACATTTCTTTATCAGATTTTTTCTTCATTATAGTATCAAACGTGTCTCCTTAGTATTAATCTCTCTCAGATTCCCTCTTATCTTTTATTTCTATCCAAAATTTATAATCTTTTCCTTCATAAATAATTTCATAACCCTAATTACTCGTTTTGCAAGAACAATTAATAAACTCCTTCTATAATCTTCATCTTAGTATTTTGCATTTAAGAACAATTCAAAAACTCATCTTCTATAATCGATATCTCTCTTCATCCAAAAATCTATAAATTTCACTTTTTCTAACTTTCTTTGATCGTTCTGGTAGGTTCTTAACAATGATATAAGTTGTTTTGGTTTTCTCTTCTATTATTATAGCGTGAATGGAAAATTATTATCTAAATGGTGGTTTTATATATATATATATATATATATATATATATATATATATATATATATATATATATATATATATATATATATATATATATATATATATATATATATATATATATATATATATATATATATATATATATATGAGATGTAGACTATAGAAGATGACTTTATGAATTGTTCAAGATTTAAATAATACATTAAATCAAAAATATTGGTTGATATATATTAATATGAATTGTATAAATATTTAATTATATTTTTATTAGAAATTTTAAAAATATTTGACTTAGTATTATTAAATACTAAATTATTAATTTTAATAAAGAAAATAAAATTATTATATAAATATATATATATATATATATATATATATATATATATATATATATATATATATATATATATATATATATATATATATATATATATATATATATATATATATATATATATATATATAAATATTTAGTATTTTAATATGATAGCAACCTCACACTATAATCACATATTCTTAGGTTTCTAATTGTTCTCATTGTTCAAAACAATATCTGATATATATTTATAAATATCAGATGTGTCTTAATGTACTTTTCTTCATCAGATCTTTTCATCGTCACAATATCAGATGTGTCTCCTTACTATTAATGTTTCTCAGATTCCCTCTTATCTTTTATTTCTATCCAAAATTTATAATATTTTCCTACGCAAATGATTTCATTATCCTAAATTCCCGTTTTGCATTCAAGTATTATTCAAAACCCCCTTCTATAATCTTCATCTTAGTATTTTGTATGTCCAATCACAATTCAAAAACTCATCTTCTATAACCTACATCATATAAGGTGTTTTGGTTTTTAAGGGAATGATAAATAATATTTTAAAATTAATGGTTGTGTGATTGAAAAATTAATATATATATATATATATGGGAATGTTATTGAAAATCCACCAAAACCTATGATGAATTTCTACCAATCTTGATGAACAAAATTGATATCACCACACAATGATAATGAACAATTAAAGAAAGAAGAAATAAATATTTTCTGCAGAGTTTCTCTCTTCTCCCAAGCTGTGGAAAACTTTATTATGAATTCAATTACAAAAAATAGGAGTTACTCCCTCTATTTATAGATTTAGGTTAACTTGCTACCTAAGTGAAATTAAATATATTTGATTTGTTCCCTAAGCCAAAACAAATATATTCTATTTTAGATTTAAATAAAATCTATCTAAATCTAAAATCAAATAAGTGTGTAACAAACTATTTCCACACTCCTAAATCAAATCTAATCAAATATTTTCTGACACAGGGAATTATATTCAACACACCACCTAATTCATTGTGTCTAAGCTATCTACATTCATCATAGCTCTTAGTCTTCGAAATACTTCGACCTGCACATCCTTCGTCATGATATCTACAATCTGGTTCTCAGTTCTATAGTGTTTCAAGTTCATCTTCCCATCAGCTACCTTCTCTCGAAGATAATGGAACCTCATTTCGATGTGCTTGCTTCAACCATGAGCTATCGGGTTCTTCGCCAGGTTGATAGCTGACATGCTGTCGATCTTCATGGTAATTGCTCCATGATTTTTACTTGTGATTTCTTCGACCAAGTTCAGCATACAAGTTGCTTGACATGCACAAAGAGAAGCAGTTATGTATTCTTCTTCGCATAATGATAATGAAAAACCTGGTTCCTTTCTCGAACTCCAAGAAACTGGCGCACCACCTAACATAAACATATATACTGTTGTGGATTTTCGATCCTCAAGATCACTACACCAACTTGAATATGTGTACCCCACTAACTTGCATTCTTTTCCTTTATCAATTGTTGGAAATAAAATTCCATAGTTAAGAGTACCTTTCAAATACCTCAATATCCTCTTTGTCGCTGCTATGTGTGATACCTTTGGCTTCTACATGAATCTACTTATCATACCAACACTGTATGCTAAGTCAGGCCTCGTATGACAAAAGTATCTTAAGGACCCAATAAGTCTTCTATATTGGGTTGGGTCGACATCATCTTCTTCTTAGTCTTTTGACAGTTGCAGTCTTGGTTCTGCAGGTGTTGAAGTTGAATTGCATTCTTCCATCTCAAATCTCTTGAGAATTTCTCCTGCATATCTTCTTTGATGCATCGTCAAACCTCTACTAGTCTTGTAGAATTCGATGCCAAAGAAATATGAAATATCACCCAAATCATACATTTCAAATACCTCGTTGAGATCACCTTTGAAGTCTTCGATCTCCTTCTTGCAGCTACCTGTTATCAACAAGTCATCTATATAGAGACATAGTATAAGCAATTCAATATTGCTATACTCCATGTTCATTTGTGCACTTCACAAATTCCTTCTCCCTCATAAAATTGTCAATCTTCTTGTTCCAAGCTCTGGGAGCTTGTTTCAATCCATACAGGGCTTTATGAAGTATGTACACCTTTCTCTCTTCGTTATGTTTCACAAACTGATAAGTGCCAAAATGTAATTATTTTGTATATACATTTTGTGGCACTTATTCGTTTTTTTGTTGATACTTAGTTGAATAATCCCGACTTTTTGTTGTAAATACGTTTTATTGCGTTTTGTGTACATATTGTACCGTTTGATTACTTTTGTATATTTTGTAGGTATTTGTTGCATTATTGGAGCATTGAGAATAAAGTCCAAATGGAGCTCTAAGATGTAGTTTTGATCGAATAAAGGAATAAGACTTGAAGTTGGAAGCCACAAGAAAAGCAACAAAAGTTGCTGCCTGGGCAATTTCGCAATGCGAGGGCCTTACGTCGCCGAGCGATGGTCCTGTTAGAGGAAGTTGAGCTTCGTTCTGACTTGTTTTGCTGCTGGGCGCTGGGCGAGGGAAAGAGAATTTCGCCGGTAGATATTTTTGGTTAGTTGAGAACGTGGCGTAATTTGGTCCAAGTTAAATGAAGATTCGCCGGGTGATGCTTTTAGTTCGCCAGGCGATACTTTTAGTTCGCCGGGCGAAGCTGCGTAACTAGATTTTCTTTATACTTTCATTTTCATGTCACTTTGGTGTATGGTTCTGGGGTGTGAAGTTCTTGCTCCCAATTCCATCACTCATATAGTTTTTGATAGATTAGCTTAGAAAATAACACTAGGGTCTTGCTCATGGTTGATTGGAGGTAGATTGCTCTTCGATAGGCTCTGACAAATCAGTGTAAATTAGTAGTGTATCTCCTCTCTTCTCTTTGTATTTCTCTATTTTGTTGGGTTTTGTATGTATATCTACTCTTACTCATGTATATTTGTCTCCCTTGGTGTTGTATAAAGTTTGCTTTACGAATCTGTGTTGGTGATTGTCTTACGTTTTTACTCTATGTTAGGGGTTTGAGTTTTGCTAGAGATAGATCGCTTAGATTCTTACCTAGGATGATTATCTGTTAGTTTCTGAATGCTATAAATAGGTTTAGAGCTGATATTCACCATAGAGTATCTGATCTTAATGCCTTTGTGTCGGTGAAGCATGCTAGAGATGGGTATGGAGGTGACGCAGTTGACTTCTGGTTGTTGAGGTATGCCAAATATGGATATCGAGGTGATTCGGGAGGAATCTCAATTTGGGTTAGAAATAGCTTAGATTGTGAGAGGTATGTGATGACACGGACGAGTATCGTAGGCTGAGTATAATTGGACGGTATATTTAAGTCTGTGATGGGTAGTGTGCATTCGTTCCGGACAAGTTGTCTATCCTTTATACTTTTTAGTTCATTTAATTTATGTCTTTTATTTTCAACTCATTTAATCTCAAACTCATTAACGGTAGAATTGTCAAACGACGAATCAATAACCAATCTTTGTGGACATGATACATGATATAACCTAACCGGTATATATCACCCGGTAAAAATAATACCAACTCTTTGCTTGCCGTTATACCGCTGCACCAAAATGGCGTCGTTGTCGGGGATTGGTTTTTATTGTTTCTGTATTGCGATAATTCTGTTGTTTTTGAGTTTTGGAATTAGTGTATATGTTGTATAGACTTTGTATATGAACTTGTATGTTGTTACTTGTACATGTTATGTGTTTACTTTCCATACTTGTGCATATTTGTGATTTTCTTCGTTTTCATGTGATGTTGTAAATTGTCTCGTACTCGTAATGTTTGTTGTGTGGTTGTTAGGACACTTTCTTTAGGTTTGCGCGGTATGGCAATACCATGGCATGACGAGAGGAGGTTATTATTGCTCGCACAACAAAGGCGTCAAGCTTACGACGTAAAACAAGCATGTTGTTTATGTTTGTTTATCCGTGTGGTGGCTTGTGTTTTAACAAGTTGAAATAGGACTTGTTCTTAATTTTAAATCTTCACTTTTCAATTTGTTAATTCATTTTCACCACGTTTTCGTATCGTAATTTGCTTTTGTTTTGTTACGTAAATGTTGTATTTTCGCAAGCTTGTTGTGTTTAGCTTGAGGAGTTTTGTTGGTCGTAAATATTGTACATTTTATTTTTCTAATTCTTTTGTTGTTGTTTGGACTCAAATTTTGGTCCGGTAACTTGAAGACTTTTGAGGTGATTTTCCGAGTTTGATCGTTTCAACTCGCGGATGTATGGTAATGATAGTTTCAAAGTTGGTCCACGTCAGGTACTCGTTTATCGCTTTCTATAGCATAACATGTTTAGGAAATTTATCATTTGTACATTACCATGCCATTAATTCTTTTTGCATTACTTGCTCATG
Source organism: Vicia sativa (assembly GCA_021764765.1). Taxonomy (NCBI): domain Eukaryota; kingdom Viridiplantae; phylum Streptophyta; class Magnoliopsida; order Fabales; family Fabaceae; genus Vicia; species Vicia sativa. Next base: position 128,184,478 of record CM038792.1, read on the forward strand.
AATTGAATCACTTTAGTTCCCTTTTTAACCATAAATGTGAGGAAACCTTCCATTGTTTACATATGCTGGAGGCCACATTCTTGTTTTAACTGGATTTTATTATGCTTAATCTTTTGTTTTGTGTTGATTGTATGATTGCATGAAAATGATCAAGATATTTTGTTGATTTTGAGCATAACTACCTTGTCCGAATATTCAATTCACCTTGTGAGTGTGTGAACCTTTGTTACCCCCTTTTAACTTTTATCAATATCCATGTTTATTTGAATTTGATATTTGTCTATGAGTGTCAATTCACCTTTTTTTATGGATGTTGATTTCTTTGTTTCTTGAACCCTCAACTATATGTTGTTGTATGGATTTTTACCATGCCTTAGAAAGTAGGGAGTATTCACACATTAATGTTGGTTGAATTCAAGTTGGGGAGAAAAATGTTTATATACTTATATTGTGGTTGGTATGAGGTTAAGAGAAAATAAAAGAAAAAAAATGTGAAAAAGAAAGATTAGAAAAAGAAAGGAAAAAAAAGAGAAAAGCTTTGAAAAAGAAAAACAAAAAGAGTAGGAATAATGTTATGTTAATAAGTGAGGTATGCTTGGTGTGAAATTTGTGATGAAGAATAAGTTTGATTGAAATTATATTGTTTGGAACTTTGTGAGTTGATCACCCCCTAGGATTTATGTAACACCCCGATTCTACCCCACGTATTTTTTTAATAAAATATCAGAGTTTTCAAAAATCATCGTTTATTAAAATCCACATAATCAGAATGCCACAAATCAATATATACACAACGTAAACATGTCATTATCTCTTGAATAGATACATAGCACTACTCAACGATTAACAACGTAATCAGTTCATGAAACATGCAGCAGAATTCAAATGGTTCTACGACGCAAAACAAAACATTCCAGGACTATTCAACAAGATCAGCTTCAACATAAAACAACGAAATAATAGAAACAACGCGCGTTTTCCCCGAGTGCTACGTATCAGAGCAAACGACACTAAACCAGAACCACATCAGCAAGGACTACTCCTCTTGATCACCTGCACGTTACCAATATAAAGATAATGACGAAAACAACAAAGGGGTGAGATATCAAACCATATAATTGAAGTTATGATAAACAATCTATAGTTCGAAATCATATAGCATCACCATTTGTAATCACACTAGTAATCAACGGTAACTCACATCTAATTCATCACAACATACAACCATCCACAACAACTAGAAATCATACACAACAATGTAATCCAATTATCACAACAACGGTATCATAAATTATTATGACATGTGACTCGATTAATGCACATGCATGTGGTACCAACAGAGTGAAACTTCCGACGTAATTCCATTGCCAGTAATTTTGAGGCATCAAGGCATAAGCCTTCAACGTAAACAACATTGCCCCCAATGACTCAACTTATTCTGCCAACATAGGCCAACATATGATGCAATGCAGGTATGTAATGAAATTAAACAGCATTCGACAACAACAACAACAACGACAATGTATCCAAGTACGTAGTCCAACAATGCAATCCAACAACGTTGGCCATCAAGCCTCATCAATGACAACGAAGTCACATACGGAAACTACCTTAACTTATCCAAATTCTCACTAACAGTGTTTAACAACATTATTATAGGTTAACTCATGTTTCCATCTTTCCAACGGTTCAAACAGCGTCAAAAACGGAGTTACGGTCGCGAAGATACGACCAAAGCAATTTTCAGAAATTATTTCTCACTTCCAACATAGTATAAGTCGATACAAAATCTCATGTGTCGATCCATACACATATTGTATCGACACAAGCATCTTATGAGTCGACTTATACGTTCTGCAAAATTCCATTTTTTTGTTTTTCTTCAGTATGAGTCGATACAAGCTCCCTTTGTATCGACACAAAACTGACTTGTATCGATACATACCACGTATGAGTTGATACAAGTCCTACAGAACAACCCTATGAGCCGACACAAGCCCTTTTGTATCGATGCAATCTGTTTTCATGCTTCTGGTTTTTAAAATCGTAACAGCTTGTATCGACACATAACTCCATGGGTCGACTCATGATGCGAAATTTCACCCAAAAACCTGATTTTTCCACTGTTTTGCAATTCCAATCAACACCGTTCATCACCAACAACCACAGTACAATAGAAACAATAACATTTATGCATTCCTTTCATACAATAGACAACAACGCAACACATGCACAGAATTGGCACAATCAACGGCAACAATATACACAGAATACAAGATCGTATATTCCAATTTGGGATTTTCTACGATTAATCACATAGATACGACACAACCTAGCGATCATACATCCCTAACTACCAATTTCCCATCATATCCCCAATTATAGAGCAAGAACCCCACCCTTACCTTGGATTGAAGGTTGCTCTAGAATTCATCGGTCGATTCACCTTTCTCCGTCAAAATCTTCGTTCTGGTAACTCTGCCTCTTCTGTTCTCAATTCTACGTTTGTTTCCACTGACAACCAAAAGTCCCAATTATTATTATTACTAATTCAAATAATAATAATAATCCTTATAATTACTAATTGGGCTTAATTCCACACCCCAACCTTACTATCACCAACGCCACTCTTCAGGCTCACCTCACTGACTTAATAATAATATTATTATTATCAGTATTATTCCTCGACGCGACCAACATAATTATTCAAAAATAATTATTTAAAATATTTAATTAAATAATTCTAACTAAATATTTCGGGCGTTACAGTTTAGGTAAGTTTTTGTTTCGATTAGCTTTAGGACTTATCACTTGTTTGTTAACCAAGCCACATTACAACCTTGAAAAGCCCTTGTGATTCTTGCCTTTGTATTTTCAATATGTTTTGGATGAATGCATAATTTAGTCTATTGTTTGCAAGATTGTGGAGGAGTGTTTTTATCCCTCACCTTTGTGTGTTCTTCATCTACCGATGAATTTTTGCTAGGTGTGATTCATGATTGAGCTTGTTTTGTTTTAGAATGTTTTGCATGATTTTTGTACTTAGAATTCGTTGTAGGATAGTGGTAAGTATGTATTTTGTCGTGTACATTTTTGTTTGAACCATACATTTGTTTTCCGTTTTAAAAACTTGTTGATTCGTGATTCTTTGATTATCGTCTTTTGTTTCTTTGAGTTATTTGACTTTGTTTGAGGACAAATAATGTGTCAAGTTGGGGAGAGTTGATAAGTGCCAAAATGTAGTTATTTTGTATATAAATTTTGTGGCACTTATCCGTTCTTTTGTTGATATTTAGTTGAATAATCCCGACTTTTTGTTGTAAATACGTTTTATTGCATTTTGTGTACATATTATACTGTTTGATTAGTTTTGTATATATTTTATAGGTATTTGTTGCATTATTGGAGCATTGAGAATAAAGTCCAAATGGAGCTCCAAGATGCATTTTTGATTGAATAAAGGAATAAGGCTTGATTGGAGGTGGATTGCTCTTCGATAGGCTATGACAAACCGGTGTAAATGAGTAGTGTATCTCTTTTCTTCTCTTTGTATTTCTCTATTTTGTTGGGTTTTGTATGTATATCTACTCTTACTCATGTATATTTGTCGCACTTGGCATTGTATAAAGTTTGCTTTACGAATCTGTGTTGGTGATTTTCTTGGGTTTTTACTCTATATTAGGGGTTTGAGCTTTGCTAGAGATAGATCGCCTAGATTCTTACCTAGGATGATTATCTGTTAGTTTCTGAATGCTAGAAATAGGTTTAGAGCTGACATTCACCATAGAGTATCTGATCTTAATGCCTCGTATCGAAGTATGCGGAGATGGGTATGGAGGTGGCGATTGACTTCAGTTGTTGAGGTATGCCAAAAATGGATATCGAGGTGATTCGGGAGGAATCTCAATTTGGGTTAGAAGTATCTTAGATTGTGAGAGGTACGTGATGACACGAACGAGTATCGTGGGCTGAGTATAACTGGACGATAGATTTAAGTCTATGATGGGTAGTGTGCATTCGTTCCGGACAAGCTGTCTATCCTTTATACTTTTTAGTTCATTTAATTTTTATCTTTTATTTTCAACTCATTTAACCCCAAACTCATTAATGGTAGAATTGTCGAATGATGAATCAATAACTAATATCTGTGGACACGATATAATATAACCTAACCGGTATATATCACTTGGTAAAAATAATACCAACTCTTTGCTTGTCGTTATACCGCTGCACCACAAACCCAGCTGGTTTTTTAACATAAACCTCTTCATCTAAGGGTCCATTCAGGAATGCACACTTCACATCCATCTGACATATGTGCCAACTGTTTATTTCTGCTAAGCCGATAACCAACCTGATTGTTTCAATCCTAGCCACAGGTGCAAAAACCTCATCAAAGTCAATTCTTTCTTTCTGGAGAAATCCTTTCGCCACTAGCATTTTTTTGTGTCGAGTTACTTCCCATTTAGGATTCATCTTCACTTTGTACACCCACTTGACATCAATTGACTTCTTTCCTTGAGGTAATTCGACAAGTAACCAAGTGTTGTTGTCTTCGATGGACTTCACTTCTTCGTTCATCGCTTTCACCCACTTCGAATCTTTCAATGCTTCAGCTGCATTGATAGGTTCGATATCTGCATAGAAAGCATAATGTACCAGATCACATTCGTTATTAACCACATCATCTGATGTAACCACACAATCTTGCAACCTTGCAGGTATGCGTCTTGTTCTTTGAGGTATGCTTGTGCTTGGTAGATTTATAACTGCTGGTTCCTTTTGTCGAACTTCTATTTCGACTTGAGTTTCCGGTTCTTCAAGTAAAATTCTCATTGAATCTTTCTTGACATTTTGAATCCAATTCCATTCTTTCAGCTCATCTATGATCATGTCCCTGCTGATCACAATCTGCTTGTTCAATGGGTCGAACAACTTGTAACCTCCTGTCAAATGATATACTACTAGAATCATTTGGCTCGACTTGTCATCAAGTTTTCTTCTCAACTGATCTGGCACATGTCTATGTGCAATAGATCCAAATAGATTTAGATGACTCAAGCTAGACTTCACACCAGACCAACATTCTTCTGGAGTAATTCCTTCTAGCTTCTTCGTTGGACATCTGTTCAAAATATAAGTTGCAGTCGAAACATCTACACCCAAAACTCTTTAGGTAAATTCTTGCCTTTCAATATACTTTGAACCATACTCGTGATGGTTCGATTCGTCCTTTCTGCAGTCCTATTTTGCTGTGGTGTGTAGGGTGGCACCACCTCATGCACAATCTCTTCTTTTTCACATAATCTGTCGAAATCTTTCGACACATACTCTCCACCACCATCAGTTCTCAAAACTTTGAGCTTTTGACCACTTTGTCTTTCGACCATAGACTTAAACTTGGCAAATACCTCGATCACTTCACTTTTCTTCTTGATCAGGTAAGTCCACAGTTTTTGACTGAAATCATCTATGAATGTGACAAAGTATTTATTACCTCCATACGAATCCACCTGGATTATCCCACATACATCAGAGTATATGACTTCGAGAACAACCTTCGACTTGCTTCCTGCATCCTTGCTGAAGCTATTCTTGTGTTGCTTCGCTTGCACACATTCTTCACACACTTCATTTGGAATGTCAATTTCTGGCAATCATGAAACCATATTCTTCCTCTTGAAATATTTGATGTCTCTGAAGTTGAGATGGCATAGTCGATAATGCCATATCCATTCATCTCTGCTTGCTGCAGTCGAAAAGCACTTATGCTCCATCACATTGAGTTTGATCTTGTAGGTTCTATTTTGGGCCTTCAAGATTAATCTTCCATTCGCATCGATGACTCTCATCATCTTGTCTTCGACAGTCACCTTGTAATTCTTTTCGACCAACTACCCTATGCTAAGCAAGTTGCTCTTCATGCCTAGAATGTATAACATTCAAAATTACTGACCTTTTTCCATCTTTTCTCATGATCATAACATCTCCAATACCTTTAGCTTCTAGAGTATTATCATTTGCAAATTTCACCATGTTCTTCATTGCGGGCTTTAGATTGACAAACCAATTTTTCCTTCCAGACATATGTGATGAGCATCCTGAATTCGAGTACCATTGATCCTTGAATTTTTCTTCATCTCTTGTTGTGACCATCAACATCATCTCTTCTTCTTCATACTTAGCGATCTTTGCATCACTTTTTTTTACTCTTTCGCTTCTCTGGACAATCACTAAAATAGTGACCATATTTTTGACAATTGTAATATTGAATGTGACTCTTGTCATTCTTTCAACCACCACCTCTTCCTCTATTTGCAACACCACCTCTTTGGTTGCCTTGGTATAGTCTTCTCTGATTCGACACATTTCCTTCATTCTAGTTTCCTCTGCCAGTCAAATTGTTGAAGCCATCTCTACCTTTGTCGAACCACTTTCCTTTGCCTTTCTTGTCTTTTGCTGATTGAGCCTGCAAAGCCACATCACTCTTTGTCTTGCCTGCGGCTCTTACATTCATCATTTTGTTCATGAGATTCACGCGTCCCTTGAAGCTCTTCTTTTGTCAATTTCGACAAATCTTTCCCTTGTTCGATAGCCACTACCACGTGATCAAACTTGGGAGCCAAAGATCTCAAAATCTTTGAAACAACAACTCTTGTTGTTAATGGTTCTCCACATATCTTGATTTGATTCACTAGTTTTGTAAACCTAGCGAAGAAATTAGATATGCTTTCATTGTCTTACATCTGAAGCAAATTATACGTTCTTTTGTGACTTTGTAACCTCACCTCTTTTACCTTTTTTGCGCCTCCAAAAGATTTCTCAAGAATATCTCAAGCTTCTTTTGCAGATTCTATATCACTAACCTTTTCGAAGTTGTCTGGGCTCAGACATTGATAAATTATAAAGAGAGATTTATAATTCTTCTTCTCCGATTCTGTGTGTTCTTGCTTTTCTTCTTCTGAAGCGTCTTTTTCAAGCACTTTTACTCCATCCTTTACAAGATTCCACAAACCTTGACAACAAAATAAAACTATTATCTTCTATAGTCCATATCTCTGTTCATCCATAAACCCTCAAATATATATATATATATAACCATTAAGATAATAATTTTTCATTCACACTATTATTAATTTTATAATATTATTTATCATTCCTATAAATATTCTTTAATTTTAAATGGTAAGAATAGAAGAGAAAATCAAAACAACTTATATCATTGTTAAGAAAGTTGGAAAAAGTTGGAAAAAGTGAAATTTATAGATTTTTGGATGAACAGAGATGTAGACTATAGAACATGAGTTTTTGAATTTTAATGCAAAATACTAAGATGAAGATTATAGAAAGGGTTTTATAATTATGCTTGAATGCAAAACGAGTAATTAGGAAGATTGCGAAGGAAAAGATTGTGCAGGAAAAGATTATAAATTTTGGATAGAAATAAAAGATAAGAGAGAATCTGAGAGAGATTAATACTAAGGAGACACGTTTGATACTGTGACGACGAAAAAAGATATCTCTGTGAAAAAGAGGTAAAATAAGGGGAAAACACGTGAACTGATATTGTTTTGAACAATGAGATAGGTGATTATAGTGTGAGGCTGCTATCATATTGCAATACTACATAATTACTAATTATTTATTTTTATATATATATATATATATATATATATATATATATATATATATATATATATATATATATTATTTTCTTTATTAAAATTAATAAATACACATACTAAAATGGTGTATTTAATAATACTAACACATATTTTTTTTAAATTTTTAATCGAAGTTATAAATAAATATTTATACCATTCATATTAATACATATCATGTTCTATTATTTAAAATTAACATTTATTAAGATCCAGTTGATTTTTTGATAGGCATTTAAATTTTTTGATAGGCAATTAAATTTTGAACCAATATTATTTAATTTAATGTAATATTTAAATCTTGAGCAATTCATAAAATCATCTTCTATAGTCTACATCTTTGTTCATCCATAAACCCTCAAATTTCAGTTTTTCATAAACCCTTTTATATATATATATATATATATATATATATATATATATATATATATATATATATAAAAGTGAAATTTATAGATTTTTGAATGAAATTATAGAAGGGTTTTACAATTGTTCTTGAATGCAACAAAGATTGACACATCTGATATTTTAATGAATAAAAGATCTCACGAAAAACGATATCTCTGTGAAAAAAGAGGTGAAATAATCGGAAAACACGTGAACTGATATTGTCTTGAACAATGAAAAACCTAAGAATAGGTGATTATAGTGTGAGGCTGCTATCATATTGAAATACTAAATACTTACTATATATATATATATATATATATATATATATATATATATATATATATATATATATATATATATATATATATATATATATATATATATATATATATATATATATATATATATATATATATATATATAAATATAAATATATTTATATACTCATTTTATTTTCTTTATTAAAATTAATAAATACACATACTAAAATGGTGTATTTAATAATACTAACAGAAATATTTTTTAATTTTTAATCGAAGTTATAAAAAATATTTATACCATTCATATTAATATATGTCATATTCTATTATTTTAAATTAATATTTATTAAGATCCAGATGAATGATTTTTCATCTTCTATAGTCTACATCTCTTCATCCATAAACCCTCAAATTTCACTTTTCATAAATCCTCCTCACATATATATATATATATATATATATATATATATATATATATATATATATATATATATATATATATATATATATATATATATATATATATATATATATATATATATATATATATATATATAAAATTTTAATCGAAGTTATAAATAAATATTTATACCATTCATATTAATATATGTCATATTCAATTATTTTAAATTAATATTTATGAAGATCCAGATGAATGATTTTTCATCTTCTATGGTCTACATCTCTGTTTATCCATAAACCCTCAAATTTCACTTTTTCATAAATCGTCCTCTCATATATATATATAACCACTATTTAGATAATAATATTTCATTCACACTATATTTAATTTTATAATATTATTTATCATTCCTTTAAATACTCTTTAATTTTAAATTGTAAGAATAGAAGAGGAAACCAAAACAACTTATATCATTGTTAGAAACCTACCGGAACGATCAAAGAAAGTTGGAAAAAAGTGAAATTGGTAGATTTTTGGATGGACAGAGATGTAGGTTATAGAAGATGAGTTTTTGAATTGTTCTTGAAACTAAGATGAAGATTATAGAAGAGTTTTTTTAATTGTTTTTTAATGTAAAACGAGTAATTAGAGTTATGAAGTTATTTGTGAAGGAAAAGATGGTGAAGGAAAAGATTATAAATTTTGGATAGAAATAAAGGATAAGAGGGAATCTGAGAGAGATTAATAGTAAGAAGATACGTCTAATATTGTAACGATATTATTTTGAACAATGAGAAACCAAAGAATAAGTTATTATAGTGTGAGGCTACTATCATATTGAAATATTAAATACTTACTATATATATATATATATATATATATATATATATATATATATATATATATATATATATATATATATATATATATATATATATATATATATATATATATATATATATATATATATATATATATATATATATATATATATATATATTTTCTTTAATAAAATTAATAAATACAAATATTAAAATGGTGTATTTAAGAATACTAAAACAAATATTTTTTAAAATTTTTAATCGAAGTTATAAATAAATATTTATACCATTCATATTAATATATATCATATATTCTATTATTTAAAATTAATATTTATTAAGATCCAGTTGATTTTTAATAAACATTGAAATCTTGAACCAATATTTTTTGATTTAATGTATTATTTAAATTTTGAACCATTCATAAACTCATCTTAGTCTCTTAGTCTACTTCTCTGTTCATCCATAATTCCTCAAATTTAAGTTTTCATAAACCCTCCATATATATATATATATATATATATATATATATATATATATATATATATATATATATATATATATATATATATATATATATATATATATATATATATATATATATATATATATATATATATATATATATATATATATATATATATAATAATTTTCATTCACACTATAATTAATTTTATAATATTATTTATTATTCCTTTAAATATTCTTTAATTTTAAATTGTAAGAATAGAAGAGAAAACCAAAACAACTTATATCATTGTTAAGAACCTACAAGAACGATCAAAGATAGTTGGAAAAAATGTGAAATATCATTGTTAAGAACCTACCAGAACGATAAAAGAAAGTTGGAAAAAAGTGAAATTTATAGATTTTTGGAGGAACTGAGATGTAGATTATAGAAGATGAGTTTTTGAATTTTAATGCAATATACTAAGATGAAGATTATAGAAGGGGTTTTTTAATTGTTGTTGAATGCAATGATGAACGTGGATGTGGACTATAGAAGATGAGTTTATGAATTTTCATGCAAAATACTAACATGAAGATTGTAGAAGGCGTTTTTTAATTGTTCTTGAATGCAATGATGAACATAGATGTAGATTATAGAAGATGAGTTTATGAATTTTCATGCAAAATACTAAGATCAAGATTATAGAAGGTTTTTTGTAATTGTTCTTGAATGCAAAATGAGTAATTAAGGTTATGAAATTATTTGTGAAGAAAAGATTGTGAAGGAAAAGATTATAAATTTTGGATAGAAATAAAAGATAAGAGGGAATCTGAGAGAGATTAATACTAAGGAGACACGTGTGATACTGTGACGAATAAAAATCTGATATTTTAAATTTTAATGAATAAAAGAAGTAGGTGATTATAGTGTGAGGATGCTATCATATTGCAATACTATATATATTATATATATATATATATATATATATATATATATATATATATATATATATATATATATATATATATATATATATATATATATATATATATATATATATATATATATATATATATTATTTTCTTTATTAAAATTAATAAATACACATACTAAAATGGTGTATTTAATAATACTAACACATATTTTTTAAAATTTTTAATCGAAGTTATAAATAAATATTTATACCATTCATATTAATGTATATCATATTCTATTATTTAAAATTAACATTTATGGCATTTAAATTTTTTGATAGGCATTTGAATCTTGAACCAATATTTTTTAATTTAATGTAATATTTAAATCTTGAGCAATTCATAAACTCATCTTCTATAGTCTACATCTTTGTTCATCGATAATCCCTCAAATTTCAGTTTTTCATAAACCCTTTTATATATATATATATATATATATATATATAAAAAGTGAAATTTATAGATTTTTGGATGAAATTATAGAAGGGTTTTTTAATTGTTCTTGAATGCAAAAAAGATTGACACATTAATGAATAAAAGATATGACAAAAAAGTGAAAAAGAGGAGAAATAAGCGGAAAACAGTTCAAAAAAGTGAAAAAGAGGAGAAATAAGCGGAAAACCCGTGAACTGATATTGTTTTGAACAATGAGAAACTTAAGAATAGGTGATTATAGGGTGAAGCTGCTATCATATTATATATATATATATATATATATATATATATATATATATATATATATATATATATATATATATATATATATATATATATATATATATATATATATATATATATACTCATTTTATTTTCTTTATTAAAATTAATAAATACACATACTAAAATGGTGAATTTAATAATACTAACACAATTTTTTTTAATTTTTAATCAAAGTTATAAATAAATATTTATACCATTCATATTAATATATGTCATATTCTATTATTTTAAATTAATATTTATTAAGATCAATATAAATGATTTTTCATCTTCTATAGTCTACATCTCTGTTCATCCATAAACTCTCAAATTTCACTTTTCATAAATCCTCCTCTCATATATATATATATATATATATATATATATATATATATATATATATATATATATATATATATATATATATATATATATATATATATATATATATATATATATAACAACTCTTTAGATAATAATATTTCATTCACACTATATTTAATTTTATAAAATTATTTATCATTCCTTTAAATATTCTTTAATTTTAAATTGTAAGAATAGAAGAGGAAACCAAAACAACTTATATCATTGTTAGTAACCTACCGGAACGATCAAAGAAAGTTGGAAAAAAGTGAAATTGGTAGATTTTTGGATGGACAGAGATGAAGATTATAGAAGGGGTTTTTTTAATTGTTTTTGAATGTAAAAGGAGTAATTAGGGTTATAAAGTTATTTGTGAAGGAAAAGATTGAAAATTTTGGATAGAAATAAAGGATAACAGGGAATCTGGGAGAGATTAATAGTAAGAAGACACGTCTAATACTGTAACGATATTATTTTGAACAATGAGAAACCTAAGAATAAGTTATTATAGTGTGAGGCTACTATCATATTGAAATATTAATATATATATATATATATATATATATATATATATATATATATATATATATATATATATATATATATATATATATATATATATATATATATATATATATATATACTCATTTATTTTCTTTATTAAAATTAATAAATACAAATATTAAAATGGTGTATTTAAGAATACTAAAACAAATATATTTTTAAATTTTTAATCCAAGTTATAAATAAATATTTATACCATTCATATTAATATATATCATATATTCTATTATTTAAAATTCATATTTATTAAGATCCAGTTGATTTTTAATAATCATTTAAATCTTGAACCAATATTTTTGATTTAATGTATTATTTAAACTCATCTTAGTCTCTTAGTCTACTTCTCTGTTCATCCCTAAACCCTCAAATTTAAGTATATATATATATATATATATATATATATATATATATATATATATATATATATATATATATATATATATATATATATATAGATAATAATTTTTCATTCACACTATAATTAATTTTATAATATTATTTATTATTCCTTTAAATATTCTTTAATTTGAAATTGTAAGAATAGAAGAGAAAACTAAAACATTGTATTATTTGTGAAGGAAAATATTATAAATTTTGGATAGAAATAAAAGATAATACGGAATATGAGAAAGATTAATACTAAGGAGACAACTGATATTGTTTTGAACAATGAGAAACCTACTGACATTGTTTTGAACAATGAGAAAACTAAGAATAGGTGATTATAATGTGAGACTGTTATCATATTGAAATACAAAATACTTATTAATATATATATATATATATATATATATATATATATATATATATATATATATATATATATATATATATATATATATATATATATATATATATATATATATATATATATATAAAATATGTAAATACTAACACAAATATTTTTTAAATTATTAATCAAAATTATATATAAATATTTATACCATTCATATCAGTTTATATCGTATTCTATTATTTAAAATTAATATTTGTATGGATTGGATTTTTAAAAGACATTTAAATCTTGAACTAATATTTTTTGATTTAATGTATTATTTAAATCTTGAAAAATTCATAAACTCATCTTCTATATTCCATATATCTGTTCATCCATAAACCCTAAATTTCACTTTTCATATATATATATATATATATATATATATATATATATATATATATATATATATATATATATATATAACCACCATTTAGATAATAATTTTTCATTCACACAATTAATTCAAAACAATTTATATCATTGTTAAGAACCTAACCTACAAAAACGATCAAAGAAAGTTGGAAAAAAGTGAAATATCATTGTTAAGAACCTACCAGAATGATCAAAGAAAATTGGAAAAAAGTGAAATTTATAGATTTTTGGACGAACTGAGATGGAGATTATAGAAGATGAGTTTTTGAATTTTCATGCAAAATACTAAGATGAAGATTATAGAAGGGTTTTTTTAATAGTTCTGGAATGCAGTGATGAACACGGATGTAGATTATAGAAGATGAGTTTATGAATTTTCATGCAAAATACTAAGATGAAGATTATAGAAGGGTTTTTTAATTGTTCTTGAATGCAATGATGAACAGAGATGTAGATTATAGAAGATGAGTTTATGAATTTTCATGCAAAATACTAAGATCAAGATTATAGAAGGTGGTTTTTAATTGTTCTTGAATGCAAAACAATTAATTAGGGTTATGAAATTATTTGTGAAGGAAAAGATTATAAGTTTTGGATAGAAATAAAGGATAAGAGGGAATCTAAGAGAGATTAATACTAAGGAGACACGTATGATACTGTGACGAAGAAAAAGTCTGATGAAGAAAAGTACATTTAATGAAGAAAAAGACACATATGATATTTTAATATTTTAATGAATAAAAGAAGTGACGAAAAAAGATATCTCTGTGAAAAAGAGGTGAAATAAGGGGAAACACGTGAACTGATATTGTTTTGAACAATGAGAAACCTAAGAATAGGAGATTATAGTGTGAGACTGCTATCATATATATATATATACTCATTTTATTATCTTTATTAAAATTAATAAATACACATAATAAATGGTGTGTTTAATAATACTAACACAAATATATTTTTAAAAATTTTTTAATCGAAGTTATAAATAAATATTTATGCCATTCATATTAATATATATCATATTCTATTATTTAAAATTAATATATATTAAGATCCAATTGATTTTTTAATAGACATTTAAATCTTGAACCAATATTTTCTGATAATGTATTATTTAAATCTTAAATAATTCATAAACTCATCTTCTATAGTCTACTGTTCATCCATAAACTCTCAAATTTCACTTTTTCAAAATTTCATTTTTCATAAACCCTCCTCATATATATATATATATATATATATATATATATATATATATATATATATATATATATATATATATATATATATATATATATATATATATATAACCACCATTTAGATAATAATTTTTCATTCACACTACAATTAATTTATAATATTATTTATCATTCCTTTAAATATTCTTTAATTTTAAATTGTAAGAATAGAAATGAAAACTAAAACAACTTATATCATTGTTAAGAACCTACTAGAACTATCAAAGAAAGTTGGAAATAAGTGAAATTTATAGAGTTTTGAATGAACAGAAATGTAGATCATAGAAAATGAGTTTTTGAATTATTCTTGAATGCAAAATACTAAGATGAAGATTATAGAAGTGGTTTTTTAATTGTTCCTGAATGCAAAACGAGTAATTAGAGTTATGAAATTATTTGTGAAGGAAAAGATTATAAATTTTGGATAGAAATAAAAGATAATAGAGAATCTAAGAGAGATTAATACTAAGAACATATATAAATATATATATATATAGAGAGAGAGAGAGAGTTGGGACCATTTAAAGAGTTACACTCGCTCAAAAACGTCATTTCAGATTAATATTTTTTAAAATCAACCATTGGATTGAAACATATCATCATATAGATCATACCTATAAAGTATGAGATTAATCTATAAAGATTTACTTAGTCATTTTCTTTTATTCTTCCATCATTCCAATGACTTTTGTCCTTGTGCGCTAACAAATTGGTATCTAGAGCTCCAGTTAGAAACACAGGGAAACACGAGTGAACTTGAGTTTGTGTTGTGTGGTTAATTTTGCTTCTAGGGTTCACGTTGAATCTAGAACAAGAATCATTTTTTTCTGATTTTGTGGGTTGGGAAACACTGTGTGAGTGAATATCTAAGTGTATTGCACAAGGTAGAATATGAACGGAAACGACAACATGAACACCAAACTTCCAGTTTTGATGGAAAGAACTGGAATAGATGGATGATTCAGATGCGTGTGTTATTTGGAGTTGATGGGTATATTCCAGTTGCAGAAGATGCAATAGAAGATGAGAAAGAGACGTAGAGAAACAAGAGGAAGAGAGATCAGAAAGCTTTGTTCTACATCCATCAGTGTATGGATGTGAATGTGTTTGAGAAGATTGCTGATTCTATGACCTCAAAGGAGGCGTGGGACACACTGGTCAAATGTTACGGTGGTGACACATCAGTGAAGAAGGTGAAGCTTCAGTCCTTGAGAAAGCAATATGAGAATCTCAACATGAAGAACAGTGAGAAAGTTTCTGAGTACATTTCAAGAGTGATTCTGATCACTAATGAAATGAAAGTTTATGGAGAAACACTTTCTGAACAAGTAATCATAGAGAAAGTTCCGAGGTCACTTATTCCTCAGTTTGATTACATTGTTGTTGTCATTGAACATTCTAAAGATTTGGAAACCATGAAAATAGAAGAGCTGCAAAGTAGTCTAGAAGCACATGTGTTGCGTTTGACTGAAAGAACTTCTGAGAGGGAAGTTGAGCAGGCTCTGAAAGCTTCCTTTGTCAAGAAGGACCAAAAGCAGTCTTGGTCAGAGGTCAAGAATAGACGTGGTGATAGATTTCAAAAGTAAGAAACCTCAACTTCTAGTGTGAAAAAACATTATAAGGGAAAGGAGATGAGGAAAGTTCAATGTTACTGTTGTAAGCAGTTTGGTCATTTTGCTAGAGATTGTTGGTCAAACAAAGAAGAAGCAAAAATAGCCAGAGGTGATTCAGATGATGAACATGTGCTATTGATGACTTATAAATCTGACGAGGAACCTGTGAGGTTGTCATTTTCTAATTCTGAAGGGGAATAAGATGACTCTGAATATTTTGATTCTGAAGGAGTGTCTCTTTATGAGTTAGAGTCAGAAAACGACATTGAAAGGTCAGAAGTTGAAACTTCTGAAGAAGAGTCAGAACTTTAAACTTCTGAAGAAGAGTCAGAAGTTGAAACTTCTAAAGAAGAGTCAGAAAATGACATTGTAGATTCTGAAGATGAGTCAAAATCTGAGGTTTCAGAAGAAGAGTCAGAGTTAGAAGATGACTCTGAAGCTGAAGACAAGTCAGAATTCGAAGGTGATTCTGAGTCTGAAGAAGAATTAGAATATGAGTTAGAATCTCAAGGAGATTCTGCTTCTGAAGATGAGTCAGAACATGAAGATTCTGAAGATGAGTCAGAACTTGAAAGTTCTGAAGAAGAGTTAGAGTCAGAAGATGAAGAATCTTCTAGAGACTCTAAAGATGAGTCAGATAGTGAATCTGATTCTGATCCAGATTTTGATGATGATCCAAAATCTGATGGAGACCATGTTTCCGGAAGGGAAAACTCTGAAGACGTAGGTTCTGGAGGACAAGTTTCTGGAGATGATCATGTTTTTGGTGGTAATCATGACTCTAAAGGTGGACCTTCTGAAGGAGGAGCTTCTAAAGGTAGTTCAGCCTCTGGCGATGGTCATGATTCTAAAGGTGGAACTTCTAAAGAAAGAGTTTTTGAAGGTAGTGGTTCTGGACAAGGTCCAGAAGTTAACAAAGGTGAAACTTCTAGTGGAAGTAAAACTTCTGAAAAAAGTCCAGAAGGAGATACGGTTCTAGAGTAAGAAGGAGATTCTGAACAAGAGGCAGTTGGAGAAGTTCTCAAGAAGAAGGGTGGATGAAGGCCATTATAAAAGAACTTAAGGCTTTAGAAGGAAACAAGACTTGGAAGTTAAATGAGCTTCTAAGGGAGAAGAAAGCCATCAACGTCAGATGGGTTTTCAAGGTGAAGTTTAAGCCAGATGGATCAGTTGGAAATCACAAAATAAGGCTAGTGGCCAGAGTTTTTCTAAAGAAACCTGGACTAGATTATTTTGAGGTGTTTGCTCCTGTAGCTAGGCATGAAACAATCAGATTGGTGATTGCTTTAGTTACAAACAAAAGTTGGTCGCTGATGAATTTGGATATGAAGTCAGCATTTCTGAATGGTCCATTACTAGAGGAGGTATACGTGTCACAACCTCCTGGCTTCGTGAAAAATATTCAGGAAAGGATGGTGTACAAGTTACACAAAGCTCTGTATGGATTGAAGCAAGCACCCAGATCTTGGAATTAGAATATTGATTCATTTTTCAAGAAGCAAGGGTTTCAAAAATGTGAGATGGAGTATGGTGTGTATGTGAAACATTCTGGAAGCAATATGATTCTAGTGTGTCTTTATGTTGATGACATATTGCTTATGGGGTGTTGTCCAGAAGATATAACCAAGTTCAAGAAAGTGCTGATGAATGAATTTGAGATGAAAGATCTAGGAAATATGGTCTAGGGATGGAAGTTTTGTACTCAAAAGAGGGTATCATTTTGCATCATCTGAAGTATGAACTTGTACTTCTGAAGAGATTTAAACTATAAAATTGTATAGTTGTTGTGACACTATCAGAAACCAATCATAAATTGGTCTCTGACTCTGATGGTGATTCTGTGGATGCTACAACCTTCAAGCAGTTGGTTGGTTCTCTTAGGTATTTGTGCAATACCATACCTGACATTTGCTATGCAGTTGGAATGGTCAGCAGATTTATGAGTAATCTAAAGTGGTCATATTACCAAGCTGTTGTCAGGATTCTGAGGTATATAAAGGGGACTCTGAAATATGGAGTGTTATTTCCCTCTGGAAGAAAGTCATAACCAAAACTAGTGGGCTACTCTAATTCTAACCGGTGTGGAGATAGAGTTGACAGAAGAAGTACCTCTGGCTACTTGTTCAAGTTTCTGGGAGGTCCTATTTCTTAGAGTTCCAAGAAATAATCTGTTGTGGCCCTGTCAACATGTGAAGCTGAGTATATTGCAGGCGATGTAGCTGCATGTCAAGCTATTTGGCTTCTGAATCTTCTAGAGGATTTGAAGATTGTGATAGAGAAACCTTTGAAGCTGCTGATTGATAACAAGTCTGCAGTCAATCTTGCCAAGAATCCAGTGTTGCATGGAAGAAGCAAGCATATTGAGACGAAGTATCATTTTCTCAAGTCAAGTGAAAGGAGTGTTAGAAGTTACGCCACGCACCGAAGCGGTGGCGGATGTTCGACAAAGGCTATCAAAAACTACCAGTTTCTTCGTTTAAAAAATAAAATTGGTGTTGTTAGTTTTTTTGATGAATATGAATTAAGGGATGGTGTTGAGAATAATTCATATCCAGAACTTCTGAGGGTCAGTCCGAAGTTATGAATATGAATTATTCTCAACAATTTTAACCTTCAATACAATATTTCTCTTTTATTGGACCTCTTTTTTTCTTCACAATTTCTTTGGACCTTTTCATCGTTCAATACAATATTTCTTTTATTGGACCTCTTTTTTTCATCACAGTTTCTTTGTAAAATCTTTCCTTTGTCTTTGTCGGAATATCAGACGTGTTTTTATTTTATTTTATATCAAACGTATATTTTGTTCTGTTTTTATCAAAGTATCAAACGTGTTTACTTGATATTAGTCTCTCATATTTCCTCTTATCTCTTATTTCCATCAAAAATTCATAATCTCCATCCAATTCTTGAACTTTCAACAAACCCTAAATATTTGTTTTACTAATATTTTAAAAATAATATTTTAAAAATTAAATAATGTGTTATTGAAAAATTATTGTCAAAATATAGTGATAAATAATATTTCAAAAATTAAATAAATGTGTCATTGAAATATTATTAACTAAATTGATTTGAAATATGATATATGGAGTACAAATCGGTGAAGCTCACACCCTGATATACATTTATTAACTTTCATGATATACATTTTGTCCTGTTTTCACCTCTTTTTTTTCATATGGACATCATTTTTTCGTCAGATCTCTTATTCGTTAAAATATCATATGTGTATTTTTCTTCATTAAATGTCCTTTTCTTTTTCAGATCTTTTCTTGGTCACAGTATCAGGTGTGTCTACTTAATATTAATCTCCCTCAGATTCTCTAAATATCCGTTTTGCATTCAAGAGCAATTCAAAAATCCACCTTCTATGATGTTCATCTTAGTATTTTGTATTTTGCATTCAAGAACAATTCAAAAACTCATCTTCTATAGTCTACATCTCTGTTCATCCATAAACCCTCAAATTTCACTTTTTCCAAATTTCACTTTTTTCCAACTTTCTTCGATCCGTTTGTGTAGGTTCTTAACAATGATATCAGGTGTTTTGATTTTCTCTCATATTGTTACAGTTTAAAATAAAAGAACATTTAAGGAAATGATAAATAATATTTTAAAATTAATTATAGTGTGATTGAAAAATTATTATGTAAATGGTAGTTATATATATATATATATATATATATATATATATATATATATATATATATATATATATATATATATATATATATATATATATATATATATATAGTACAACTCCATACTATATAATCACCTATTTTCTTAGGGTTTTTTCATTGTTCATAATACGTTTAATACTTTTCTTCGTTCAATATAATGTTTTTCTTTTATTGGACCTTTTCATTGTTCAATACAATATTTCTCTTTTATTGGACCTTTTCATCGTTCAATACAATGTTTCCCTTTTATTGGACCTTTTCATCGTTCAATATAATATTTCTCTTTTATTGGACCTAAGGGTGTTCAAAATCAAACCAACCCAATAAAAAACCGCAAACCAAACCAAACCAAAACCGGAAAAAATCGCATTTGATTCGGATTAGTTCGGACCATCTTTTAACAAAACCGCATGGTTCGGTTCGATTTGCGGTTTGTATTTTGCAAACCGAATCAAACTGCATTATGGTACAACCTAAATTTTACTTAACTCTCATCTAACTCAAACCTAAACTTATTATATATTAGTCTTATGATTACAAACAATTTTCTCATCCTTACACTTATGGTTTCAGTTTCAGTATTCTTAAATCTCTCATAGCATTATCCCTCCATCTTCACCACTTACATCTTGTCTCTTCTTCTCTAATCTCTACTCTCTTATATTCTTTTTTTTTCACCTTCTCATTTTTATGCAAATGTTCCCTCTTTCAATTTCGTTTTATCGCACATATTTATCTTTAATCTCTTCTCTTTTATGTTCTTTCTTTTTCATCTTCACTAATCTCTCATCTCATCTATTTTTTGTTTTATTATAATATTTTTTATATTATTTTATGCTATTATTTTATGTTTATTATCTCACTTTTGTTTAATCTAATTTTTACATATTAAATGGAAAGTTATTGTCCAAATATGATGAGTTTTATTGTTATTTCATTGTGTGTGAATGACAAAATACAAAGTTACATTGTCATCTATATGTGTATGTATGGCTCAACAAAATATTTGTAAAAAACCGAACAAACCGCACCGAACCAAACCGCATTGGTTTGGTTTGGGTTAGGTTTTGTTTCTAAAAGCCAACCGAACCAAACCAAACCGCACGCATTTTTCTCTCGCGGTTCGGATGATTTTTTGTGTCAAAACCGTCCAAACCGCACTGCAAACTATAACACCCCAATTCTACCCCGCGTAATTATATAATATAATCAGAGTTTCAAAATTTCATTTAATAAAATTGAGGCATCACATCTTCGCATTTCCAACAATTGGCATTATAATGCACATCAAAAATCGGATATACCGAATCATACATAATTCATCATATAGACATATGAATATTCACAGCACAGCGGATATGTTTACAAAATATACATAGCATCATGTTGTCATCAATACACAAGGTTATCACAAATTAGATAGTATATATAAACTATCCTATCAAAATAATGACGTCGCGCAAATCCCGAGTGTTACTACGACTAGAGCAGAATGACACAAAATAAAGTGACTCGAGCTAATCCTCCTCATCCTCGGGGATCACCTGCACGTTACCAATATATAGGTAACAGCGAAACAAGTAAAGGGGTGAGATAATTCCAAAACATATAATTAGAAACCATGATGGAATATATAGATAATTGGAATTATAATTGATATAAGTTAAATAAAGTATATCAACATATATTTAAACTTACATACTTTAAATTAGCATTTGGTGTATAAATCAACACATTAACTTCACCACATAATCATTATCTTCACATCAACACAAAACACCATGTACCGTCGCAATTCAATTATCATTCATCAATTAAGGACTCAATGATAAACAACTCGAACATAAACATAACCGACTCCAAAATAAACATAATGGACTCCATGAGACACGACTATGTTATGCATGTGGTACCCATCGCTTTGTCCGTAATTAGGGATACTTGGCATAAAGCCCAACTTCGCTCGGCATAAAAGCCATCATCGTTTGGCATAAAAGCCCTCTTCGCTTATGAAATGTATGTGACTCAATACATAAAGACCACACAACAACATATCATCATCGCTCATCACAATTGACATAAAGTCTACTTCGCCATATTTATTCACATCACATAAACATGTCATCGCATCGCATAAACAACAAGTATTTGTAATTATATACACCGTCGCAAACATCACCGTCAATTAATCCATCAATTCCCAAAAACGGAAAAATAGTAAAAATATCAATAATCGTCGCGAAAACCATTCTTATTTACCGGCATAATTTATAAACATCAACTTCAAAATCGGATAGTTCATATACGTCTTAAAATGACTAAAACTCAATCCGGGTCAATTTACCGTATTTTAGCCTATTTCGGGTCGTTCCGTAAAAACTCACAATTTCGAAAAACTAACTTCACCACTACGTTCTACACGTCAAAATTAGCTAACACGTCAATTTTCGTTGAATTCGGAGCAACTTGCTCCGTCGCCGAATTTACCGAAATCAGAAAATCGGAACATAATCGGGTTCTAAATTTAATCGGCTATCTTATCCCCTAATTATATTTTATAGATATCAAAGTTTGCTAGATGGAATTAAGAATTTATAAACAAACATAATGTGTTTTCTTTGCAAGTGAATTATGCAGAAAAGATTTTTCATGACAGAAACAGCAAAACTCATTTACAGAAAAACCAAGAAAACAACACAATGCCGTTTTTCTTCCTCTCCACTAGGGGACGAACGTCCCTCCCTCTCCATGCAGCCATGAGGCGGCTGCCTCACCAAATGGGGATGCCATTTTCAAGTTCCCTGCGTTTTGTTTTTAGTTTTGCATTACAGTTTCTATTTTTGTTTGTTTGTTTCATTCCCTGCCACTTCATATACAGTTTCTCATATAATGATTAAAGAAATGTAAATAATGTATATGTGATATAATATAAGTTAAAAATTAAATAATATAATTAAATAATATGAGAAATGTTGTTTGTTTGTTTCATTCCCTGCAACTTATTTCTATTTTTGTTTTACCATTTCCTTGCAATACTATCTTCCTATTTCCATTCTCTTTACTATTTCCATTTCTATTTTTATTCTACAACATCTTACAAACAACAACACTTATATAATTTACACCAAACTCAAATCTTCTAAACCCTCCAATAATCACCCAACACAACTTTATACTATCTATCAATTTTTCCCCAAATCAAACTAAAATCCATCAAGCCCTAAATAAATGAAATGGAAATCAAACCCCTTACCTAGCAAGCTTTGGGTATCCAAGATGATTCTTCAAGCCAAGTTTTGCTCTTCTTCTTGCTCTCTTCTTCTTCCTCAACCAAACCCTGGCTTTTTCTCCAACTTCTCAACTTTGGTATTTTTGGTGTTATGTTTGGAAAGGTGGAGGAAAATGGTATGTATAACATGTCTTACTAGCCAAACTTAATTAAATTGCTCAAATGCCCCTCAACTATTCTTAATACACTAAATATAACATCTAATTATCTTACTAACTTAATTTGTTAATTTAATTCCGGGAAACTAAATATCGGTCCGAAAAATATTTTACCGAACCGAACAGAACGTCGCTAAATATATTAATAAATATACCGATTAATATAATTATTTTCGTTGTCAAAACAATCGTCAAACGATAATTCAAAAATAATAATATAATTTAATATTAAATAAAACGGGCGTTACACAAACACCCCTAATTGGACCTCTTTTTTTCTTCACATTTTCTTTGGATCTTTTCATCGTTCAATACAATATTTCTATTTTAATGGACCTCTTTTTTTCTTCACAACTTCTTTGTCAAATCTTTCCTTTGTCAGAATATCAGACGTTTCTTTTTTTGTATTTGATTGTATTTTATATCAAACGTATGTTTTGTCTTGTTTTTATCAGAGTATCAGACTTGTCTCCTTGATATTAGTCTCTCATATTTTCACTTTGAAGATAAATCGTAATAAATAATATTTTAAAAATTAAATAATGTGTTATTGAAAAATTATTATCTAAATATAGTGATAAATAATATTTCAAAAATTAAATAAATGTGTGATTTGAAATATGATATATGGAGTACAAATCAATGAAGCTCACACCATGATATACGTTTATTAACTTTACTGGTATATATTTTGTCCTGTTTCCCCTTTTTTTCATAGGGACATATTTTTTCGTCAGATTCCCTCTTATCTTTTATTTCTGAAATTCATAATCTTTTCCATCTCAAACAATTTCATAACCCTAAATACTCGTTCTCCTTAGTATTAATCTCTCTCAGATTCCCTCTTATCTTTTATTTCTATCCAAAATTCATAATCTTTTCCATCACAAACAATTTGATAACTCTAAATATCCGTTTTGCATTAAAAAACAATTCAAAAACCCACCTTCTATAATCTTCATCTTAGTATTTTGTATTTTGCATTCAAGAACAATTCAAGAACTCATCTTCTATAGCCTACATCTTTGTTCATCCATAAACCCTCAAATTTCACTTTTTCCAACTTTCTTCGATCCATTCGTGTAGGTTCTTAACAATGGTATAAGATGTTTTGATTTTCTCTTCTACTTTTACAATTTAAAATAAAAGAATATTTAAGGGAATGATAAATAATATTTTAAAATTAATTATAGTGTGATTGAAAAATTATTACTCCCCCGTCTCATAATAAGTGTCTCATTTGTACTTTTTTTGTCTCAAAATAATTGTCCATTTATAATTCCAATGCATCAATTATTATTATTTTTCACTATTATACTCCTATTTATTAACTTTCACTTTATTCAACTACTCTATCAATTATAATTAATAGACGCATTCTAGTAAACTACAATAATTTTTTCACTAAACTCAATACATCCAATCATTTTCTTTGGTTTTTTTTTCATTGTTCAATACTTTTCATTGTTCATAGTAAGTTTAATACTTTATCGTTCAATACAATGTTTCTCTTTTATTGGACCTTTTCATCATTCAATACAACATTTCTCTTTTATTGGACCTTTTTATCGTTCAATACAATATTTCTCTTTTATTGGACCTCTTATTTTCTTCACAGTTTCTTTGGATCTTTTCATTGTTCAATACAATATTTCTCTTTTATTGGACCTCTTTTTCTTCACAGTTTCTTTGGACCTTTTCATCGTTTAATACAATATTTCTCTTTTATTGGACCTCTTTTTTTCTTCATAGTTTCTTTGTCAAAATCTTTCCTTTGTCAGAATATCAAACTATTTTTTTTTGTAATTTATATCAAACGTATGTTTTATCTTGTTTTTATTAGAGTATCAGACGTGTCTCCTTGATATTAGTCTCTCATATTTTCTCTTATCTCTTATTTCCATCAAAAATTCATAATCTCTATCCAATTCTTGAATTTTCATCAAACCCTAAATATTTGTTTTACTAATATTTTAAAAATAAATCATAATAAATAATATTTTAAAAAGTAAATAATGTGTAATTGAAAAATTATTATCTAAATATAGTGATAAATAATATTTCAAAAATTAAATAAATATGTGATTGAAATATTATTAACTAAATGTAGTTGAAATATGATATATGGAGTACAAATTGGTGAAGGTCACACCATGATATACATTTATTAACTTTCCTGATATACATTTTGTCCTGTTTTCACCTCTTTTTTCACAGGGATATCTTTTTTTTGTCAGATCTCTTATTCGTTAAAATATCATATGTGTCTTTTTCTTCATTAAATGTCCTTTTCTTCCTCATATCTTTTCTTCGTCATATCTTTTCTTCGTCACAGTATGTATAACACCCCATACATATCATAGCGTAGGATAATACATATGACATTATAATGGCAAACGAAGTCATACATGAGCAGCGAAACATAGATGAGTATTAGTACGAATACAACTTTTGCCAAA
This sequence comes from Vicia sativa, assembly GCA_021764765.1. NCBI lineage: Eukaryota > Viridiplantae > Streptophyta > Magnoliopsida > Fabales > Fabaceae > Vicia > Vicia sativa. Next base: position 128,210,657 of record CM038792.1, read on the forward strand.
ATAGTCATGGCCAAAATGATACAAAATCCAAAGTTACAAATACAACATGTAAGGTACACGAGCGGAAAGATATAAAAGAAAGAACATCGCCAAGAAACACCATCACAAGCTAAGCCATCTTACCCTTGCCACGATCCTGCCTCGAACTACTTGAAAAATAATAATTGGAATGGGGTGAGATTACTAAATCTCAGTGAGCCTCCCGATCTTAGGGGTTCACTCGGTTCTACAGGGTACATGCATCAAAATGGATTCACCAAGAATTCAGAGTTTATAACTTACGGTCGGGTACAAGTACACACTAGGATAACACCGCCATTAGAAGTCTCATAACTAACCAATATGGTGATAATACAAAAGCAACAAACACACAATATGCAGACTGTGACACCCCGATTTAATTCAAATATTAAATAAGTGAGAATTTAATTATTTAATTAATTAAAGTCTTAAGTATTAATTTTATTTGGATTAATTGGGTCATTTAATGAAGAAAGGATTGGAGGTGTGCAGAGTAACAGTGGGTGTGAGGAGTAAATCACTCTATTGTTACTAAGTTTTAATTATTTGTTTTATTTGGAATATTAAAAAGGAATATTAAAAGGAGTATAAAAAGGAAAATAAGGAAAAGAGGTCTTTTTGAGAAGCTTTCACGTAGAATTGGAGAGAAGAGGAAAAGAGAGGAAAGCTGACGCCGAGAGAAATCGAAGAATCATCGCGAGGTAAGGGGTGATTTCGTTCGGTTAACATGTTTTATGGATTTTGAGAATCATAGGGATAATTGGGTATGTTAGAGAGTTTGAATTTTGATGATTATAAGTTATAGGAATAAATCATATTTTGTGTCGGTGTTGGAATTAGGATCATTAGTATGTCAAATAATTGATAGAGATGAATAAACCATGTTGTTTGATGTTATAATGGTGTGAAATGATGATGAAATGGTGTTCCTAATGTACCAAATCGTATTTGAAAGTTTGGAAAGGATAATGGATGCTTAGTGCTGTCAAAAAGTAGCAGAAATGCTGTTATAGGTCGTGGGAACCGGTTTGTGGGAGGCGAGTTCCGTGTTAATTTGCAAGCGGGAAAATTAGGCTCAGAGGAAGGTTCTGTATGGGTAGGAAGGGTTCCATACAAAACAGGGGAGCGCATTTTGAAACTTTCAGAACGGTTCTGTATAGGTAGGAACGGGTTCCATGTACATTTTCAAAATTTCCAAAACTTTAAAGATTCATATTTTCTAAACCGTAACTCCGATTTGAGTCCGTTTTGGTTATTTCTTAAATTTAAAATACTACCTTTTGAAAAGAAAAACATTATTTTGCTAAATTATTTTAAAAATAGTCGCTCCGATTTTTGAAAAGAATGAGTAGTTAAGGATAATGGGGAACTATTATGAATGGTATGAGTTACACGATGAGGTATTGGTGCTTCTGATGTTATATATTTGATATTCATTTTGATTGAATGAGATACTGGTGATTTGACATGATGTGATTTGTATTGATATCATGATATGTGAAATGATGATGGCATGCTTTTATGATGCATGCATAAACATTTATTGATTTGGTTCATTCCATTGTGCGGAAGTGAACTAGTTGAGCCAATAGACTTACCGGAGGTTGAGGTAGTGAGGCTGGATTCTTGACCCAATAGCTATGGGCGAATCATGAATTTACCTTGTCTATCCACATGTAGCGGGGTGTGTGAACTCGGTTCACGTTTGGTACCACATGCATGAGTCGCATTGCATATGGGATTGTAACATGCTAGGATGGTTTCGATGTTGCAATTTCCATTGTTTGATTATATATATGTTCATTGTGTGATTGCTGGTGAATTGACTATGATTTGTGCTCGATTTATGGATTAACATCTGATTATTCTTGTGTTCTAAAACGTATAATGCATGTTATATTGAATTGAGATCTCACCCTTACTCAACAATTTCGGATCCAGTATTAGGCGCATTGGAGTTGGTGAGGATAGCTCTAGCATAAGTCGATTAATTTGTCCGCGTGTCGATTATGGGTACTCGTAGATGTAACAACTGGGAGCAGGTTGTTTGAATCCTTTAAGCGGATATTTTCTTAATAGTTTGGAATTGTGTTTTGATTAAATATCACGGAATACTGAGTGGCGTATTCGAATTATGGTTATGTTTCATTTCCTTTGTTAAACATAATCTTTTGCATTATTTATTTAATAAGTCTTCTTGATGAAATCATGACAATTGTATTGATGATTTACATTTTTTAAATGTGGCGTTCTTGATTATGATTAAATACGATTATTATTTATAAGCGGGTAAATAGAAGGGGGTGTTACGCAGACCCGCACCCATGTGCGGGAAATCTAGGAGTTATACCCATCTAACTAGGCTACCTCAACCACACACCCTTGGTGAGTACGCGAATGCCTATATGTCAAGAGACTTACACAAGCACACCACATGATGAATTCGAATCATTCCTACATGGAATTCCGTCTGAGATGGGTTAAGTTGCAGCACTGCCTAAGTGGCATCTACAACCCCATCACCAAGCACTCCGATGAGTTACTAATTGGGAGACGCCATAAAAGACCCCGATCTTACTTCCACCGCAATGGCATTCATCTTTTTATACGCGGGTGAGTAAACATGTAATACAATCGATCTTCTTGACGCGCAAGCTCACCGAAGCGACCTACTACATTGTCTACTGATGTTGCTAGAGGTAAGTAATTTTGTGATTTCCTACATGGCATAAACCCGCTTACCATACGGATCACGGGTGAGTCACCAAGTGGAAAATGCCAAAAGACCCTCGCTTGGATCACCGAATAATAGCTCGGTGCAAAATAATAGGCATATAGCCAAAAAGCAACCAATGTATATAACATGAAGCTAAGGATACCAATGGTGCATCACATTAATTGATAACGAATTACCACCTAGTAGTATAGTTCTACTCCGATTCAAGCATATTACACAACATAGTAGCCAAGTGAAACATCCGAGCGTCCGACCGACGGCGAAACAATCACTTGACTAGCATGATCTTTCCAACAATCTCAATTTTCATACAATCAACACATCGAGCGTTTAGCGAAATGACGGAAAACAAATCACATAATTCATATTTTAGATCAAAGGCCATTACATAAATATTGTTATTAGTACCAATTTCATCAATGTGATTTAATTATATTTCGATCATAGCATATATTAGAGATAATCAACCCATGCGATTACTTAAGGTACACTAGTCACACATTAGTCACTTAATTATGTATGTCATCGATTAAAGGTAGTTAAATCACAGGTTCAAGTCGAAACCATTATGTACTTGGGGTGAACATGAGGGCACGCGAGAGGGGTCTCCTGGCGGGATCATGCAATTTAATTTTCAACCAGTGTGAAGCCGCGATACCCATGTGAGTCTATTATACTAATTAAATTATATTGTGTGTTTAGTGTATTGTATTGCATTTTTTATTTTTTTTGTTATTTTATCCCATCTTTATAACTTGCAAGGAAAAAATTAATCAAGAATATAAAATTAGAAAAAATCAAATATAAAACAAATTAATTAATTCTTAATTATTTTAATTTAATTTCAATTGACAAGTAATATTAATATGTAATAAAAAGAAAAATATAAAAGAAAATAAAATTATAAATAAAAAAGTGGGGTAGGGTGTTGAATTTTATTAAACAAAACCATTATAGTGAGTAAAAATTGAATGAGTGTTGAATTATTAGGTGAAAGAAAGAGAAGATGATGTATAAGATAAAAAGTGAAAAAGTAGGGTGTTAAATAATTTAAGACAAAATTATATTTTTGGTCCCCCTATTTTGTTATTTTCACGATTTAGTCCCCTATTTTATTTTTAAACACTTTTGATCCTCGTTCCACTTTGCCATCAAAAACGCTATATTTTACTTTTTAAAATACATGTCTTTTCTTTCTTTGTAATCATATAACCATAGTGATATTTTACTATATGCCACGTTTAAAAATGACATATCGACGTTTTTTTAGCTAAAATAGGGATGGAGTACTAAAAGTGTTTAAAAACAAAATAGGAGGACTAAAATTGTGAAAATACTAAAGTAGGGGACCAAAATTATAATTTAGCCATAATTTAACCATTGTACAAAGCCTTAGTATTAATCTCTCTCAGATTCCCTCTTATCTTTTATTTCTATCCAAAATTCATAATCTTCCATCTCTCTTCATCCATAAACCCTCAAATTTCACTTTTTCCAAATTTTACTTTTTTCCAACTTTCTTCTATCTGTATAGGTTCTTAACAATGATAAATACGTGGCATATATTAAAATATCAGTTGCGTGTTATATGATTACAAAGAAAGAAAAGACATGTATTTTAATTTTTTCCAACTTTCTCTTCTATTCTTACCATTTAAAATAAAAGAATATTTAAGGAAATGATAAATAATATTTTAAAATTAATTATAGTGTCATTGAAAAATTATTATGTAAATGGAAGTTATATGGTTACACCGTATGTAATATTCGATGCCAAAGAGGGTCAAGAGTGGTCGCAATATCGGAATGAGAGAGATCTTGAGGCCGAGACTATCGAGTATGGACTACATGATTGAAGGAAGCTTATAAGGATTAATTAGTACTACCTATACTAACAAAATACATCTTCTTTTCTTTTTGATAGCCTAACCATGAGAACTCCACATATAAACGAGTAGTAATGAGATGGGTGACCTTCTGAAAAATTTCTAGTGAGGCCAAAGCAGACTCACATTATAATCACCTAGTTTCTTAGGTTTTTCATTCAGTTTCTTCTTCTTTCAGTTTCTTTGTCAAATCTTTCTTTTATTAGAATATCAGAGATATTTATTTTTGTCTTTTATATCAACTAAATGCAGTTGAAACATGATATATAGAGTACAAATTGGTGAAGCTCACACCACCAAATTGACGTAGAGGAAATACGAACATTTTTAATTACGGTTATGTTATCAATGTATCACAAAGTACATCGATGCAAAAATGAGATTTCATAATCTAATTTAGTTTAAATATAGTATTTTATTAATATTTTTTAATTTTATTTAAATAAAATAATCTATTAATAATATAGTATTTAATTTAAATATATAATCTATTAATAACTATTTTTTTATTTGTAATAAAATTAATATATAGATAGGTCTTTAAAACCAAATTAAAAGTTAAAACTACCTAAAACTCAATTTATGATTAAAAATATATTTGAAAGGCAAAATTACAAATCTGAAATCAGATTTGAAGATAAATTTTTTCTATTAAATCTAAAAAAAATTGTATTCAAGATTGTTGGATATTTGTATATAATTTGAAAATTTTCAACTCTTATTCAATCTAAATAAAATATTTTGTTATATGAATATAATTAATAAATAATTTAAGTGTTGGCTTGGTCTAGTACGGGATTTATTCTCGCATATAAAAAATCTGTTTCATTATATATATATATATATATATATATATATATATATATATATATATATATATATATATATATATATATATATATATATATATATATATATATATATATATATATATATATATATATATATATCATTATTAGATCAATAATAGATTTGTTTGGCATATAAATATATCTTTTCAATAATATTTATAAAAGCGTTTGAATTAATAACAAAATTCTATTTGTAAAAATAATATTGTCTACTAAAATATTTGAATAAAACATATTTTACCATAAAATTATATTTATTATTACACCGTTTATAAAACATTTATATCAACAATAAAATTTTAGTATATATATAAATAAAGTCGTTTTAGCATAACATAGTTTTTTCATATATATAAAATTATTTATAAAATTATTTAGAACAATAATACACACTTTTATATATGAAATTACTTTTGTATTGACATTTTTATAAAATGTTTGTATCAACAACGTATACAACGACTTCTTGTGGGAAAAATCAAATTTTACCCTATCATAACTATATGATAGTTATGATATAGTTATGATAGGGTAAAATTTGATTTAATAATTTTTTATTTTACAAAAATCAAATCTTCATTAAATAGTCCCATTTTAATCTAACGGCAGTCACACATTAGTTATCTGACATATTTTAAAATAATCCTTAATTTTTTCAATATTTAAAAGCATAATTTTATATTTTCCATGTCATAAAGTATATTTGTGATAAAATATTTATTAAATATATAAAAGAAAGTGAATTCTTGATAAAATATTTATCAAATATATATTTTAGTATTTTTAACAATGACACATATAATTTTTATTAACGAGCTCGGAGTGAAGTCCGTCCGTTTACCAACAAATTGGTAGGTTGGCAAGTCGGTCCTCAAATTTTTATTTTATTTATTTTATAATTTATTTTTAATGCATAATGAAACTTCAACATGTGTTAATCCAAATAATTCATAAAATAAAATAAATAAAGACCAATTACAAAAAAACAAATAAATCTATCACAATAATTAAAAATATTAAAATAAAAACTAAATGATACATATCATCCTAATCATATTTAAAAACTAACTACTAAATAATCATATTAAGATTTTACACAAGACAAACAAGGATAACAATTACACTGCATAAAACATCGCAATGTAGAAAATAGTAGTGCATAAAATATCAACACTTGACTTTCTCAATGTTTACATCATGTAGACTCTTATATTGTCTGACTTCTTAATAGTTAAATCCTAAATTTTTCACACGTATACACTAATCAAATAATTTTTTTTTTAAATCAACATCTATTTCTAAAGAAAACATGTGAGCTAATGTATTGAAATTTTAATAATTTTACATGCCATACAATTATCTTTTTATTTCAAAGTTTTTCAATCAATGCATGTATTAGAAAGTTTTAAAAAGAAAGTTGAGCTTATAATTCAATTTGTCTGTATAATAATTTAAAATAAAATTTAATCAACATAATCTTAAAAGAAGAGTGTTATTTTATAGTTAAAATTGTTTTAATTGATAAAAATAAAATTATTAACAAAAAGCCATGGCAAAACCATATCTTAGCTTTTTAAGCGGGTTAGCGAACGGACCAACTTTGAATCTTGAGTAAAAATCTTCGCTAAGGCTAGATCAACAGGTGACCGGCGGGCCAATCCGTTTACCACCTCTCTCTCTCTCTCTATATATATATATATATATATATATATATATAAACAAATGATAAAATAGAACATGATATTAATAAAAATGATTTAGATTATGATCATGCATAAAATCCTCGGTAGGGATGGATGCGGAGGGAAGGTTGTAGGGATCCGAGATAGGTCTCGGATCATATAGGAGGATCTACGTCCGACATGTGTCTCGGGAAAAGACATGAGAGGCGGTCTAGAGGTATAGCTCGGCGGTACTCCGGCAAACGATTGAATATACGTTATGAAGATGAAGAGTTCCTAAAGTCTTTATGAGGCGTTACTAGTGAATGATTACAAGTGAAACAATTGGTTCCTATAAAGCCATGGTTAATGTGCTAAAGCGATTCTGAAGGAAGGAAATAGCCTCATGGAGGCATTGATATAAATAGGGCTCCGTAGGCGGGATAAGCAAGACAATGATAAGCTTGAAACTTGAGTTCGACACTTGAGTCTCCAAATCCTAAACAATATCTTTAATCAAGTTTTCCCCCAAGAACATTGGCGCAAGTGGGGCCTCGGTGAAATCAATCGAGCCGCACAAACATCATGAATGACAAGCACGACGACAATGTCTCAAGCCTCACCCCACCAAGCGGATCCTCGGGATCTAACCCGATTCTTGGCTATGATTGATGACTCACGCCATAGCTTTACGAACAATGTTCAAGCTCTTCAATTTGTGAAGTTTGGGCAGGACGGAAGGAGAACTTTTGGAGCCACGGCCTTTGTCCCGGGCAATGCAGGAGGATGCGTGCTGATAACTTCAAACCCCATTACGGCATCGTGATGGCAAACGGATCCACAAGCATATTATAGCGGTCCACAACACAATGCACTCATCGAACAGCGATTCCCTTAAGTGCAAGGCGATGGCGGCACCTTTAGAAATCGACCTATGCGGTGGTATATGGGGTGCCTCGGGTGTCCATAGTAAGCTATCAAGATTTCAGCAAGAAAGATTATCGGCGGTTTTAATTAATCGACACGCAAGGTGGCCAACACCTCCTTTTCAACGTAAAACCGCGCCCCGAGACACTCCGAGATTTCATGGCCGTTGTTGAGGAGACTATCAGGTCTACCCTAATCGAGAGATATTTGTAGCAGCGTTCGGCCACGGCCTAAAAAGCCGGACGATTCAATGAGTCTTTGGCCCACCCGAAGCATGGGCGAGATCATTACTCGGGCGAATGCTACGTAAAGGGAGGAAAGTAACATGGAGAAACGTCGCGGGATTCTAAGACAAAGGATCGGGACGCGACGAGCGAGCCGCCGAATCTGCCGTTCGGGATCGGCCTCGGGACCGTCGGTGACCACCAGCGCCGGTTGGCTTTCGGCTCCAAGAGCGTTCACACCTCTGCGCGAAGGGAGGATATCCTCAGGACATCCATCACATTTACTCACATACAATGATGGGTGGGCAGTCAACTGATCTTAGGAAGTGATCCGGAAGCATGGTGTGAGTTCCATCGTGCGAAGGGCACACCACGAAGCTTGTATCTGATTCGAAGAGAGATTGATTTATGAGAGAGGAAAGCTGTCAACATCGTAAAGAAGACTGGGAGATCCAGCCAGCGAGACTCATCCCAGGAGACGGGACTCGGCTTGATTCCGGTCTAGAAAAAGGTAAGGTGTGGAAGAAGTAAAGGAAACAAGATCGACGGCCACTCTCAACACCATCTGGGGCAGGAGGTGGCTCCACCGGTTCGGCCGAGAAAAGGTATGCTCGTGGCTCCGCTCGGGTGCGCCGCATCGGAACTCAAATCGATTCGGGTGATAACCTTTTCGAGGAAGATGCTAAGGAAGTCACCACATGAGAATGATCCCATGGTGATTGAAGTACAAATCCGGATTGGGGTGTCAAGCGTGTTTTGATCGATCCGGAAGCTCGGTGGATGTCCTTTATTGGGAGGCCTTCAAAGGAATGGGGTTCGAGCCAAATGAATTGCTTCTTTAGCGGGACACTTGTCGGTTTCTCCGGCGGTACAAGTCTGGGTACCTCCCTGCCGACTACCTTTGGAGAGGAAGAAAATTCCAAAGCGCTCGTGTTAGGTATCGGTGGTTAATCGTCACCACAACATCATCATTGGGAGACCTTAGTTCAATGCACTTGAGGCGTATTGTAAAACCTTGTTCCTAACTATAAGTACCCACGGTAGCAGACGGTCGGGGTTCCGTGTGGTGACGAGGGCTGGCTCGAAAATGCTATAAAGATAGTTTGAAAGCCAAGAAAAAGTCGGGACCGTCGAGGAGCTTCTCCAAAACGCAGTCGGTATGGTCGACATCGATCCAAGAGGCGGAGCGGGTGAGGAAGGACTTACCTCGGGAGGAGTCAAAGAAGTCGGATCGGGGGTGCCTTCACAAATTACCCATCTCGGAACTCAATTGTGAAGGAGGAGGAGACCGAAATAGTCCGGGTGTTGAGGCAAAACACGGATCTCTTTGCACGAAGCCATCGAATATGCCGGGTATTGACCGGAGATCATGTGCCATCATTTATCCACAGCCGGGATCAAACCGGTGTCACGAGGAAGCGGAAGATGGGAGAAGAGAGGGCTGTCTCGGAGGAAGTGGGAAAATTGTTAAAGGCCGGTTTCGTTAAAGGTGCAATACCCAACTTGGTACATCGAGCGTTGTTATGGTAAAGAAGAAGAATGGCAAATGGAGGATGTGTGAACTTCACCCTAAACATGCAAAGGATCCCTATCCTCTTCCTCACATTGATCGATGATTGATAGTTCCTCCGGTTTCCGCCTCACGAGTTTTTGGATGCATATTCGTGTACAACCCGGTCCGAATGAACTGGTGATCGTCCAAACCGCCTTCATGAGAAAGGAAGAATTTCTATTACGAGGTTATGCCATTTGGATTGAAGAGCGACACCAAAGCGATGGATATGGTGTTTGCCCTCGGATCGGTAGGAATATTGAGGTGTCGTAGGCGACATGGTGATCAAAGCCGGACGAGCGAGATCATGTCATTGACATCGAGGAGACATTTGCGGCATTAAGAAAGTTCAATATGCGCTTGAACCCGGACAAGTTATGCGTTGAGGAGTTGCTGAAAGTTCACGGGTTTCATGCTCACATCGCGGCATTGAGGCCAATCCGGATAAATGCCAGCGATCATTGACATGCGAAGCCCGACCTCTCGATCCAGGAAGTCTGACCTACCGGCGTTTGGCGCGTTGTCTCGTTCTTGTCTTGTGCGGTGACAAATCTATTCACTTCTTCTCGGCAATTAAAAGAGCTGTTTGAATGGACGGAAGCATGCGAAGAAGCATTCAAGGGGATAAAGCGATTACTATCGTCACCTCGGTGTTAGTCGAGACTTGAAGGCTCCATTGATCATGCACAGCGGTTCTCGAGGCGATCATTTCGGCGTTGGTCGAGGTACGGAAGAGGGAGGCGTCGGTGTACTTTGTAAGCAAGGTGTTGAAAGGGCGAAACGGATATCGAAGATAGAGAAATTGGCGTTGGGCGACATGTGCCCGAAAACTCGAACACCTTGGACATCCCGTCCGGTAAAGACTAATTATCCTTTAAAACAAGTGTTCAAGAAGCCGGTTTGGCGGGGAGGATGGTGTCTTGGGCCGTGGAGCTATCGATGTGAAATCGGTTTCAACCTCGTACCCGATGTCAAATCGATCTTTAGCCGACTTCATGATCGAACTAACCTCCTCCGGAAAGGATTCTACTCAAGGGTGGGTTCTATCTCACGGCTCCTCTAACCTCAAGAGGCGTTGGTGCGGGGTAGTGTTGGAAGGTCCGAGGAGATAGTTCTTGAATACTCTTTGCGTTTTGGATTCTCCACAAGTAACAACCAAGCGGTCTGGCTTCATTGGCGGTCTAAAGGGGCGCTCGAGTCGAGGTGACACATTTGCTAGTCCGCACCGATTCACGATTGAGTGGTCGGACAAGTGGACGGATCATTTCGAGTAAAAGGCGCTACTCGGAGATATTTGAAACAAGCCCTTGTGTTGAGTCGTGATTTGAGCGTTTGAGATACGTCGTGTGGCGGGAAAATACCCGGTGACCTTCTATCCCATTGGCCGACTCTAGGGATTCAGGATAAACAAATCGGTCATCCGTGAAATACTTCCGTGCCTAGTATCGAGAAAGAAGAATCCTTGATGGTTTGTGGGGACAACGCGGGTGGATGAGCCCGATCATCCGTTTTCTACAAGACATATTATGCCATGGATGAAGAGAAAGCTAAGCATCGAAAATTTCATCGGTTCGTAATGGAGTCGGAAACTATACCTTAGGTTGGGACGACACGGCACACGCTGCGTGTCGGAAGGGGATATGTCGGCGATTGAAGGAAGTGCATGAGGGGCTTGTGGAAATCATGGTGGAGGTAGAGCCTTGGCAAGCCGGATCTTAAGGGCCGGGTACTCGGCCTACTTTAACAAAGGATTGTCAGTATGTGGCTCGATGTACAAAATGCCGGATGTTTGCCCATTATCCATACTCGGTGAGTTTTTGCATACCGTTCGGTCGTGGCCTTTTATCGATTAGGCGAGACATCTTGGGGCCGTTCGGTGCTCGGGACAATTGAAGTTTTGATCGTGGCGAGATTATTTTACTAAATGGGTAGAGGCGGAGGCGTATCTCGGATCTCGGCAGATCGGGTTCGGCGTTTTCTTTGGAGAAGCATCATTTGCGGTTTGGGCTACCTCGGGTTATAGTTTGGACAACGGAACGGTTTGCCGACACCTCGGTAGTAAATTTTGTGGATCTCGATTCAAGCAGGTTTATATCGTAGAGCATCCACATGCAGGCAGAGCGGAATCGGTGAGGTCATATTAAATGCAATTAAGAAGAAATTGGACTCGGCCAGGGGTTGTGGGCGACACTTGCTGCAGTCTTATGGGCCTACCATACCATTCCTCCCACAACCTGGAGACTCCTTTCGGGATGGTTTTGGAGCTGCCATGATCCGGTAGAGGTAGTTTTACCTCTTGGCGTCGGGAAGCTTTGAAGAAGAGGCTAACAACCGGGGCCTTGAGTGAGGAAGCATTCTTGGATGAAATAAGGGATGCACATGTCAAGGCGGCAAAGGAGAGAATGACCAGGCGTTTCAACTTCGAGTTAAGCGAGGTTTCAAAGTCGGTCCGGTACTCAAGAAGGTGACCGACCCTCAAGAAAGGTAAGTTCCAAGCGGGAAGGACCGTTCGGTCTCGGAAGAATTGCAAGCGGACCTATAAATTAGAGACATTAGACGGATCGGGTGAGAACTTGGAATGTTGCCAACCTTAAATTTTATTTCATTTAAAAATGCTTATGTAAGAATAATTGGTGCACTCTTTCCCTGAGGCAGGGGTTTTTAATGAGGCATCTATCTAATGAAATTATATTGCGACATCGATGCATGGCGGCAAATGGCGACGTCTTCGCGGGTTCGGTCTAAAGATCGTCTCGATCACGTAAAGGCTCTGTTCCCGAAATACTCCTGGTCAACCTCGGCAGGCTCTGAACCTATGGCGGCATCTTTGAGGCTCGGTCTAAAGATCGTCTCTCGATCCGTAAAGGCTCTCACGAGGAATACTCCTTGGTCAACCTCGGCTTGAGGCTCGAACCCTGGCGACGCTGTGAGCTCGGTCTAAAGATCGTCTCTCAGATCACGTAAAGGCTGTTCCCACGAGGAATACTCCTTGGTCAACCTCGGCGAGGCTCGAACCCATGACGACGTCTTCTGAGCTCGGTCTAAAATCGTCTCCCGATCCGTAAAGGCTCGTTCCGAGGAATACTCCTTGGTCAACCTCGGCAGGGCTCGAACCCTATGGCGACGTCTTCTGCGAGCTCGGTCTAAAGATCCCTCTCGATCACGTAAAGGCTCTGTTCCCAGGGAATACTCCTTGATCAACCCCGGCATGAGGCTCACGAACCATGGCGGCATAATGCTAAAGCTCGAGCAATCTTACAAGCGTATGGAATAAAACAATTTTACTAAAGATGCATCTAGCGTTCTATACTTTCTCCGTCTCGGCAAGTCGGGATGACGAGAAAGACATGTAGATTCTGAACAAATGTTATCGTTTTCTCAAAAACCACTAGGATTGCTTGTTGCATCACGAGGTTTGGGGCCAGTAAATACTACATAAAAGTTCGCAACTGGCAAAAATTAATAGCGAAAATCGGAAAAGCAATTAAAGTAGCCAGTAGGGCGAATAGTTAAAATACAAATTGCATAAGCCCGGTGGGCGAATATTCAATACAAAATGCACCGCCAAAAGGGTGACTAACTATTGAAACAAAAGAAGTGGGATTGGGGTCGGTGAGAATCGGCATCCACCTTAGCATTCTCTTCGCCACATACGTCTTAGCGTTTTCTTCGCTAATAGTGGTTTCTTATCATCTTCATCAACTTCCACCAGCTTCCCATCTACAATGGTCTTGAAGTAATCAACCTCAAGATGTCTATGCCGGGTATAAGCAATTGACACGAGCTTTAGCACGTTCAAGGCTAAATCCCGCATCCAGCATACCCATTTGGGATTTCTTGATTATTCTTTCATTTCGGAGCATGATTTTTCGAATCCACGGAACTTGGCGGACATCTCGGCGAGCTCATCTTTCAAGGTCTTTATCATTTTGGCCTCTGAATTCTTCTTTTCAAGATTTGTGATGTCATCGCGCCTTAGAGTTTATTCTTGAACACATTGTTGGCATTGAGAAGGCGCTCGTTGTATCGTACTTTGACCTCCTGCATCTCGGATCGGTTTTCTCTTCTCACCTGGTCACCGAGACTCGAACAAACAGGTGAAATACGGTGCACCTCATCGGTGTGAGCTGTTGCTTAGTGTGATCTGCTGAACCTAGTTCGATCGGTTTGTTCACATCGGTTGGCATTCTGATGGTCATCTGAGAAACTTGACCGTCAAAATCGGTGACCCGAATCGATTCTAGAAGAGGCATGACCATAGCCACCTCAGTGTCCTTTAGCAAATTGGAGATGGCCCGATCTGCAGTTGGTTTCATTCCCATAACGATCTTCAACTTTTGGGGATGGGTTGGGGAGCTGGTTACAGGCTGAGAGGAAGTGGAAGAATGATTGTGGAGGCGGTCACGGTGCATAACGTTTTTCTTTTCTTCGGATTGCGCTTCGATCCGGCCAAATTGGATTTGGACTCGGAAGGTCCACCAACATCCATCTGACGGCCTTGACCAGACCCCGCCATCTTCTTCTTCTTTCTCGACATATCGGTCATTTTATGCGGAAAATGAAACAAGGACAGGAAGAGTAAGCATTCAAATAAAGAAAAGTTGAATAAAGTTAAATGAAAAGCTTACCTAGGAAGTCGAGGACTTCCTGGGAGATAGGGCAAGTAAATCTTTGACCGGATCGGTGCGAAGGAGTCCGAATTTCTAGGAGAGGATCTCGGAATCGCTCGAGACTATCATAGTCAAAGCCGGAAATGGGAAGTGGATCACAAGTCCAATAAAGAGGAACTTATGATGCCCATCGCACATAGATAACATAAGAGCCCAGAGACCCACATCTAACTCGGATGAGCTCTTTGTAACCTTTAAAATTGGAGGTGTAGGCTTGGAGGCTTCTTTTGGGATGCGCTGATGGCAACCCGGTTTCGTGCTCGTGTTTTTATTTGAAGAAGGAAAGAACAAACCAATGGTGGGGTTATAAGGCCGTATTATTTCAAGGCGGATGAAACCCCAATTGGGGACGGAGTTGGGAGGGAGCAAAATTAATGGTGCGAAGGATATCGGTCTCAAAGTGAGGAGAATTGAATGTCAAACTCCTCGATCACTCCAGTATAAAAATAAAACCACTCTGGTTTGACCTCTTGAGGACGGATCATACAGACACTCTCCCCAGACTCACAAGACTCCAGAATCACGTCATCTTCGTCTCCTGTAGACGAGACATTCCTTAAAGAGCGTAGGGCAGCGATTTCTTCATCTTGTATTAGGCTCCGTTTAAAGCCTCTGACTTCTCCTTTGATCGACGGTTGGTTTCCATTATAAGCTCACAGACACAAGAGAGGTCGAAATCACTATCGAGTAAAACTTCGGTCAAAACCCTATCGGTGACTCTCTTTAGGTCAGTTATTCTTTGAGCATTGCTCATCTCGCGCATGCATTCCTCAAACAGGGTTTTACGTTCTTCGTTTCCTAAGTGGATTTTGCGACCAAAATCATCGCATTCCCTAATGATGACCATGTTTAGAATGAAACAAAAGCAATGTAGGGAAAGAGGATACAAGTTTGATGATCGATCGGCCGAAAGGATATGTTTCATAATGACAAAAGAGTGCGATAGGATTTGAAAATTTGTAGAAAGATTTCACAGAGCAATCAAGTGAAATATAATGAGTAAGAGGAAAGGTGTGGCGTAAATCGGTTTTCCTATTATAGGGCAAATATGTAAAAAAAAAGTACGTTAGGTGGTGTCACGTGCTCACGTGTCACATTCTTTTAGGAAAGTTTGGAAATATGGCACATCTCGCTAAGGGATTAAGGGTTTAAAATTTGTTTGGTGACACGGATTCAAGAGGCTTAAACCGAGGCGACCAAGGGCTTATGATCATGCATAAAATCCTCGGCGAGATGGATGCACGGAGGAAGGTTGTAGGGATCCGAGATAGGTCTCGGATCATATAGGAAGGGATCTACGTCCGACATGTGTCTCGGAAAAAGACATGAGACGGTCTAGAGGTATAGCTCGCGGTACTCCGGCAAAACGATTGAATATCGTTATGAAGATGAAGAGTTCCTAAAGTCTTTATGAGACGTTACTAGTGAATGATTACAAGTCGAAGCAGGTTGGTTCCTGCATATAAGCCATGGTTAATGTGCTAAGGCGATTCTGGAAGGAAGGAAATAGCCTCATGGAGGCATTGATATAAATAGGGGCGGGATAAGCAAGACAATGATAAGCTTGGAACTTGAGTTACGACACTTGAGTCTCCAAATCCCTAAACAATATCTTTAATCAAGTTTTTGCCAGAGCAGTTAAATAGCAATATTTTATATTCTAAATAAATAAAAAAACTTGACATTCTATATAATGATTGATATGTTTCATGGAATATAATTAAAATAACACATTAAATCAAAAATATTGTTTCAAGATTTAAATGTCTAATATGATATATATATATATATATATATAATATGAATGGTATAAATATTTAAATATAATTTCCATTCATTTTATCGCCATATAAGCTCTTCTCGAGGAACCATAAGTTTGAGCCTCACATTCCAACTTATGCTTAATTGATAAGGAGGTCATGTATTCTAGATCGAGGATTCGATAGATAAGGAAGTTCGAAATTCTATAAAGATCTTATCGGATCCTACAAGAGTCACCTAGAAAATTGACATTGAAGTTTTGCGAACGGGAATCAAGTGAAGAACACCATGATAGCCTTATTGAGTGCAGTTTGCTGTTGAGGTCGTGATCGTGTTTAAAGTATCAATGATCTTACAGACTCTGGAGGTGATGATTCACGATGCTGTTTTACAAATCTTCCCGCACATCATCCGGAGGATGTTATGGGCCATTCATGATTTCTTTAACTCGGGCGGGTTGTATAAGGTAGTTAATAGCCGATTGTGACCATTATCCCAAAGTTTGAAGAGGCACGTGGTGAGTTTTAGAATTATCTCTTGTGTTACTATTCTGTGAATAATATCTAAGGTGTCTTGCTAATAGGCTTGGTAAGGTGCTTAGCCGTGTTGCGGATGTGAGCCAAGCGGCCTTTGTCCTGGCAACATCTTCACGAACATGTGTTACTTGTGTTTGAGCTCATGAAAGGTTACTCTAGCAAGAGTGGTCCTCCTCGTTGTATGCTTGACTTGACATAAAGAAGGCCTATGATTGTGTTGATTGGGTTGCTCTCGAAGACATCATGAAAGAGTTGGTTTCCCAAATCGTTTCATAGCTTGGACCATGGCTATTATCCGCACTATTTCATACAGATACAAAATCAACAATAAGCTCATCGATTTTGTGGCTGACAAAAGAGGCTTCGTCGGAGAGACCCTTTATCCCCTTTGTCATTTGTCTTGATTATGGGTACCTGCATCGTTTGCTTTAGAAAATGGGCTAGCATCCGAATTTTTCATTCCACAAATATGCAAAACCCAGTTATTGACATGAGTTTTGCGAGGCAGTCTCCTTATTTACTAGAGGGACTTGGCTTGGTGCAATAGACTGCGGGTTCTGGCAGGTTTGGTGTTGCCACAGCCTCAGGTGAACCCGACAAAATGCAAGGTGGTTTGTGGTAATATTGAACATTGTGAGAAGGATAACATCCTTTTATGTCTTCTTTG